>JAAAKG020199071.1:0-23761 GCA_010014905.2 Druon quercuslanigerum | reverse complement strand
TTCCGAGGCTATTTTATTGTTTGTATTATTCATTTTTTAGTTTATACGCCCAACTACCACCTTTATGCAATAAGTTTGTTTTGCAAGTCGAAATCATATTCAAGTTAAGTATCAACTCTTCATATGGTGGAGACTGTAGTTATAACTTCCGTCCCACCAAACTTCAGTTATAATTTCTTAAAGTGTGTTTGACATGGGAATTTTAATTTATGCTGGCCTTTTTGAAGCAATATAAAATGTAATTTCGTGGGTAAGTGAAGTAAACCCGTTTCCTTATGTTTTATTAGAAAATTATAATTATGAATGAAAATTCGTTTATGACCTTCATAACGATTATTTTTTATATTTTCAGGCTATAATCATGAATTTTACATGATATTATCTTCCAAAGATCTAATGCTGAATCATGTTTTGATTATTATTGATATTATTACTTATAAATTTTTATTGTAAACAATCCCGAATTTTATTAGACAGAACAGAACAAGAAATAATGGTCGGAACATTTTTTGAATTACGACATTCTAAATTTTTCTACATTGACGATCAAATTAACCATCTGTTATAAAGTACTATTACCATATCGATAGCCATTTCTTATTCAGTAATACTTTTTAAAGGCTTATCGCTGGTCAGGGAAATCCTGGAAATCAGGAAAAATTCAAAAAGGTTTCTTGTTTTTTTAACGTCAGAGATTTTGAAAAAAATGCGTAAATATCAGTCAATTTCTGAAAGAAGCACTTAAGAAAACTATTATTTTATTGCAAATCACTTTTTAGTTACTTTAAAAAAATTTCAAGAAATTTGAAAGAATTTTAAATATTTTTGGGAATTTTAAAAGATTCCCAACGTTGTTATAAGATCTAGAATCTGCAATGAATTTTTAAGTGTTTATTTTAAAATTTCAAGAATATTTTTCTAGAGTTATACAGAAGTTCGCAGGATTTTAGAAAATTAAAATTATTTGTTTCAAATTCGTTGTAGAAGCTCGAAATTCGTTCACGGGTCCAGGATAGAACATTTTCTTCTATTTGCCACAAAAGCTAATAATTCCATCGCCAAACTATCATTTTAAAAATGAACAAATATTCTATTCTTATTTCATATTATAATTTTTTTGTAACAAATAATATTACTCAACATACATTTTTTGCTAGAACATTAAATTAAAAACCTGTGCACATTGAATCTAAAATATAATAATAGAAGAAAAAGAAAAGAATCAACACTTAATGAACAGACGACCGAAATGGCCACCTTTTGCTCGTCAAGATATAGAAAACCGCATTTCCGAGGCGAAAGTAAAATCAGCAAGGCAAATTTAAAATTAGTGGGGAGATAGTAAAGTTTTCGGGGCGAAAGAGAAAAATAGTCGATTAAAACTCAAGCCGCAAACAAAGCTACAGAAAAATGTCTTAAACCTGACTTTCAGGGGCAAAAGGTAGCCATAGTCGAGAGTGGAATAAGCTACTATATGAAATACGGGGCTATCTTTTATTTCCTCAGTGATACACAGTCTGCATTGAATCACTTTTTGCAACAACTTCTTTGAAACGATCGTGGATTGGGTGATATATGCCTATTCGACATTCCCTTTTTTCATCTACTGTCATATTCCTAATTGCGCCACTAGTCATATTTATTTTAATTCTCGTGTGACTTTTATTTTTCCTATATATTCCACGAAGAATCCCAGTATACTCCAATATTGCAAAAACATCATTATTGGCTGCTGATAATACAATATGTTCTCGGGTGGGCAAGGGTACGAATGTATGATGTACTGTCAGCAATTGAAGTCGATTGTCGGCCGGAAAAAGGTATCTTCGAAACTCGAATTGCCGGTTTTGATTAGTCTCGGGAACAAGACGAATATATCCAAGTTGTGCAAGTCCATATCCCAGTACTTTATGAGAAGGGGGCCCGCCTGGAGGAGATCTAGATCTAGCACGAATAGATGGCTCCTCAGGAGAATTCAAGTTAGGTGAATTTTGCCTGGCAGACGAAGAGGGACCAGGATTAAGGTCACAATTACGACTCGCTTGAGAGTTTAGTGAATCCTCATTTGCATAGTCTTTGATAAAACTGTGTGGGAAGACTGGATGATTTCTGCCTACTGGACAATTCTGAATTTCATCGAAAGTCAAATTATCAACTGCACTGCTTATCATGTTTACTTTTACTCTCGTATGACGTCTATTTGACGTATATATCGCACGAAGAATTCCCCGACTTTCTAATATTGCATAAATGTCACCATTGGATGCTGATAATACAATTTGTTCTTGGGGTGGTATAGGAATATAATTCTTTCCATCTTCTCGCATTCTGATTGACTTGCCAGCAGGAAAAACGTATTTTCGGAATTCGAAACGAAGGCTCTGATTTATTCGAGGAATAAGACGAAGATATCCCAGTTGTCGAAGTGAATATCCAAGTACTTGAAAAGAAGCAGGCCTGCCAAGAGGAGAGCTGGCTCTGCCAGGTGGAGAACTGGTCGAGGCAAGAAGCTCAGGCTCATGTAGAGACTTTGAGGTATCCAGCCGATCTCTACTTGACTGCGAACTTAATTCTGCGTGAAGAAACAGATGATTAATTTTTCTTTTTGTACCAACATGTGTCTACTATTGTAAGTCCAACTCACTTTACACAAGAAATAAATTTCCTGCCTAATTTCTAATTTAAAAAAAAGAATTTTGAACTTTGCTTTTAAACTTTAACATTGATTTTTAAATTTAAAATCAAGCCGTAGCTTTTTCATCAAAGAGAGATGCAGTTTCTTCTAAAATAGATCCATTTTTCAAGTTGAAAACCACAGTATAGAGTATCCTTATTTTTGCAAAGTAGATGAAAAACTGATTAGGTATTAATGAAAAATTATTACAGGCTTAATAATGGTCTTGCTGAGATATTTCTATTTCATTCACTACTTTAAGGAAAAAAAAATATTGACCTAATTAGTTAAAGCTGATCTTGTAGGTTATATAATACTTTAGGTTCTCGGGAAAGCCTATTTTAATATTTATATTATAATTATTGAAATTTCAATTATTATTATCGTTCTCCCTATCAAAATATAAAATTTTTTGGGATTCCCGAACGTCTCGTATCCTTGGAGTTCGAGGTAGTTAAAAATTAAAAAATTTTATTAAAAATTTATGTATTTTTTTGTAAGCTGAAAATTAAACTCTTGGTTGAATTTTTTGTTGCATATGCCACTAAAAAATATAAGGTTATATAATAATGGATATTATATCCTATATGGTGAAAAAAGGTACTTCAGATTCACTCCACGTACATGAGATCAACTTCATTCATGCGTCAAAGTGAGATTAAACGTATAAACAATCCTGATTTTCTCAGAGTAGAAGAAAAACAGATTAATGTTCCAGAATCACCTGACAGAAGTTTACTTTCCTGATTTTCACTGAATACTAACCGACCATTGTCTCGTTTAAAACCATGCGCATTCTTTAAAAAAAATTGTTATCAAACATTTAATTGCTGCTTTGGTCATTTTTCCAATAACTGAATTTTCTCATTTTCTATGTTATTTTTACGATTTAGGTGGTATACCTGCGATCTGCACAGAAGCTTTATCGTTTTTTGACTTCAAAATCATGTCCCTAACCTCAGTTAACGAGACTTTGTCAATTGAATTTTTTACCGCATCGTGTTCTACATCGCATTTGTGGTCCCCTATTTCTTCATCTCTTAATAATTGACTAAAAGAGTCTTAAAGCGTCTAGGGTCTAGTTACAACAACAGTCTCACAAAACTTCGATTAAGGAGGGGGGCGGCGGCGATTAGCTTCAACCGTCAGTCATAGTTGGTTAGTGTGTCATGCTAAAGAGTATTAGAAAGTAACACGTAAATCGAATTCGTTATTCATTCTGAGGGTGTTTTAAACGATTTTTTGATTTTTTTAAAAACTTTGTGTCAGATAGTGTCAATGCTCTAACTACAATACAAAAAAAAATATATCTTCGTATTCAGCTTAACGCGGTTGATAAATTTTTCCTTATGAAAGTTTTTCATTTAATAAATATTACTCAAAATTAACAATAAAATTTTAGAAAATTTTGCGATTGAAAATCGATGTTTTGTAAAATACAGTTTGCGATTATTCGGCCGTTTGTTGATAAAAATGCTTGATATTTGTATGATGTTTTCTCAATATATTAGCGATGACTATAAGCAACGCACTTTGTTTAGAAAACTAATGTATTTTTTTTACTAACAAATTAAATTCGAACGGAAACCACGTTTCGCTGACTTTCACCCGACAGTCATTAAAAAAATGTTAGTTGAAATAACTTATCGCGAGAAAGTTATTTAATAGACTTGAGAAAATTTTTTCTGAAAATTTAAAGAAAATCGGTCAGAAATACGTTGTAAAAATCTAGCGAACAACTTTCTCGCGATAAGTTATTTTAACTAACATTTTTTCAATGACTGTTCCACTGGTTGACATTACAAGCCAAATAACGTACGATATAAAAAAAGTGAAGACTATGCAAAATAAGGTAAATAATCAATAGAAAAATATTTGCATTTGTAAAATATCTACAAATTTGTTATCAACCACTTTTTGAGAGGAATCGCAGTTTACGCTTTAATCGTTAAAAACATACTTAGCAGTAAACAAATCTACTCACTCCGTGGACACATTCTAATAAGAACTTTTGCCTTTTAATTTTTTTTTCGTCTCGTGTGGGGTTTTCAAAAATGTAATTTTTAAAATGTTTTCTATGCTATTTTTTACCGATTAAGCCAAAAAGAAAACTATCAAAAAATTATTCATGACAAACTAATTCATTTTTACATTTTGTTAAAGGAGGTCCGGAAATCGGGAAATAAGACCATGTGAACTGCCATCTAACACAATGCCGCTGAAGGTTGGTAAATTTTTGGGAGATGAAGTAGTAGGGCACCACATCTGCGATGTAGAACCCAATGTGGTAGAAAATTAATTTGACGAATTCTGGGTGACTGAGATTAATGATATAATTTAGAAGTCAAAAAACGATAAGGCTGCTGTGAAGACTGTACCTGTAACGTTTCAATCGTCAAAATAAGATTGGAATAGAGCAAATTCAGTTGTTAAAAAAATGACAGAAGTTGCCATAAAATATTAATTAACAATTTTTTTAAGAAGATGTTACAAGCACTACATTACTATGTTAGAGGCTATGAAATTTGGTTTAAAAAGTCTGCGCACAAAGACCGAGCGCGTAGCGCGAGGTAAATACATTATCAAACGCAAAGCGTGAGAGCCAACAGTCGCTCGCTCTACGCACGCTCAAGCTTTTGAGCGAATGTTTAATCCACCTCAGAGAATTTCAAAATTTATTTCCTTGCTCTGTTTGATCCATCTCCACATATTACTATGTTTTATTTATTTTTGTGTTCGGCCTCGTTCTTTTTGTCGGTCCAGGTTCCCTGCTTTCTTCTTTGATCACACGAATGGCTGAATTGCTTCCTCCTCTTCCACGTTTTCTTTTTCGTGAGTATTATCTCCGATATCTTCAACAATTCCTCGACAATAATCTTGCACAACAAATGTTGTGCCGCATCCTTTCTTGCAAGAACTTCTGGATCATGATTCTTCGTTTTTCTGACTGGAGTGAGTTAAGCTTTATTTTTCTTCCATACATAGTCTTTTGGATCCTGCCTCAGTGTGTACCAAGTTTGAGCTACCGGCTCCAAAAATCTCTATTTTATTATGTTTAAGTGGATTTTTTACAGAAACAGAGAGAAAATCAGAAAAAAAACAAAAAAAAAAAACATTGACATGACGATGCACGGCATCTTTCGCAGAAACGTAAAGGATCAGTCGATATCGTAAGCGCTAACGATTTTTTTCTTGAATCACCCAGATTGAAGTTGTGTACAGAGGGTTCTTATTTTGTCGTGTCAAGACGGTATCATCTCCATTTTAGCATACCGTCGTCAAGCTTTGAACCAAGATATTCGCCATGATAGATGCAGAGCGTGTAGTGCTAACTCATGTCGCAAGGACGTACATCCCCAAGCACAATGCGCCACTAAGAGTGCTTTATTGACACCTCTGTGACTTTTATAGCATTAGCTATAAAATTGGTCCAACAAATGCTCCTACGGAAATAGAGTCAATTGTCGAAAATGAGAAGTGCTGCTCATACTGGAAATTCATACTCTCGACATTTTTTTTCGTGCAATCAAGGCCTGCCGTAGTTCTTCTCGACTTTACGAATCGAGCCATGTTCGTTATCAAATTTTCGGCACGAGGCGATACAAACATCACAGCCAAGAAGAATGAAAAGCATCTCTGCGTTTCTAGTTAATGATAAGACACTATCGAAGAAAATGCAGAAGGCGGTCGTTCTTGGATCACTCCGAGTCCTCAGGGTGCGCAACTTCTTTGCTGGATCGTCGAATTAAGTCGATCGTAGACTGTGACGAACTATCTCGCTTTACCGAGACCGTGTCACAACTGAAATTGTACCAAAATTTTACCGAGATTGGTCAAAGTTTTTGTAGAATGAAATTAATTTTATATTACATCACAAGTAGGGTTAGCCACTTCTTGACCAAGTGATGTAAGATATTTTATTCAAAACCCCCTTATGTTATGAGCCTATAGAGCCTCATGAAAAGTGAGCTTGCAAAAGCCCTTTACCAAAATGATGCGAGCACGTGCTATGAAGTAAATTTTTTCTGATAATGATAATGATCATTGACCGAATATTTTTCTGTTTTATTTTCTACATCTGTCAAGTTCCTCGAAGGCCAGCTCATACTTAACGTAGGCTTTCTGGGGTATTGAATCTTACTTTACTTCTTTCACTCCGTCATTTATTTTGACTAGCGGTATTTTGGTTGTTTTTGCAGATGTGATTTCAGATAATTGAAGCTTATTTTCAGATTCCATTGTTGTTGATATAGTTGTAGATACACATATATAATTGATGTGGTCCCAGCTTCTTGAGCTGCGATTCGTAATTTCGTATGGCACGAGATTTGTAAGTAGTTTTTTCCAAAGAAAAATTTTTAATTTATGTATTTAAAAGTTTGTTTTAAATTTATGAAATGCATTCTGTGTTATTCAGTGCCCATTTGTGGAACTAATTAAGTTACTGTGTGGTGCCGTTTCAAACTATTTAACTGCCGCTAGATGGACGGTATGGCAAATAGCTATGTTAACACTCAATTTTACTGGGGCGTAATAGATTCATAACATGGTGGTTTTAAATGAAAATAACTTTTAAAAAAAGTTCAAATAACCACCGCAGGATCCCAGTATAGAAAATACTCATTTTCTCAGAGTAGCGGAAAAACTTATTAATTATTACACGAATGGTTTGGTTAATAGAATATCTAACCAATATTATGAACCTTTATCCGAGTAAATATATTTATAAGTGAGCGTTATCTCACATATATGTGAGAGAACAACGTAGCTGGAAAGATTGTCCGGCTGTGATATTTTTATCATTTTACATTCTTCATTATCATCATGATAATTATTACATTATTTTATCAACGAGTAGGTTTCGTTTAATTTGTTAAACATAATATCTAGCCAAATTTCTTTTTAGAAATAGGAATATTCCTTGTTGTACCCAAACTGTGTAAAATAAGATAAAATATTGCCAAATAAATTTATAAACTCAAACAGATCTACGGATATTCTAGAAACAATTTTTAATAAAACACACATAGTTTTCATTTTATTTGCGAAAAATGATATTCAAAAAAAATAAACAGATTTTTCTCCAGAACTATGTGTAAAGAAGATTAAGAAATTTCTCGGAGACCATATTTTTAAAAGATATATAGTTTTTATTTTGCAGGTCACAGCAAAATGTTACAATTCAAAATTTATTCGCTTAAAATGTATCTTTAAACTTTCTTTTAACTAAATGCTTTTCGATAAGAATACCTTAGTTTTTATTTTACTTGAAATTGCATTTTCAGTTGACAAAAAAATTATTTGTTTCAAATTTATTTTTTTTAAATCCTTCCTGTGTTTAAAATTGTTTAAACAAATTAAAATTGTTCACATGATGTCCTTAGCGCTGAAAGGTTTCTCTTTGATTGCCTCATAACGTGTAGTTAATTTTTTAAATGATTACGATCTTGCGATTGTGAGGAGTCGGAATAGAAGAAAAAAAAGATTTTAAATATCAGAGTGAAGATTTCGCATGAAAAAACTTTCATATGTTTAAAATGCCCGTCATTTCTAACAATCGGATCTTCTCATTTTTTTTGAAGTTTTTCCATTTTTTTTCGGCCCACCCTATTTCCTTTCTTCGCTATCCGCACTAACATAAAGTTTAAAACAATAAAAGTTTAAAAATAGCTGGCACGTATGAATTTTAAATTATATAAAAAAAATTTCTAGAAACACGGAATCTAAAATCAATTGAGAAATGCATTCTGAACTTTAGTTTGAATTATGTTATTTGATTTCACATGGCTGTATGGCATTGCGCGTGCATAGTGAGACCACGCGACTGCAAGAAAGAAGTATCTCCGACAGTTAAAGGGAGTCCATTTATTTATTTTTGTCAACGCAATCAACCCTTGTTTTTGTTATTGGATTGCATACAAATTATACGCTAGACGTTTAAAGATATTAACAAGACTTAAATGTTTTTATTGAATTAATGATACACTGCCTCCATTGAGTTCGAATTTGCAACAACTTCCGTAAACAAATACGGTAAGATAGGGTTATCTATACCTACTTTGCATTCTTTAAGTTCATCTGCACTCATAATATCGACTGCGCCACTTATCATATTTATTTTTATTCTGTCATGGTTTTTATGTGTCCTATATATTCCACGTAGATACCCAGTACACTCCAATATTGCAAAAACTTCACCAATGGATGTTGATAATACTATATGTTCCCGGGTTGGCACGGGCACGTATCTAGCATTCCGTACGAGCAGTTGAAGTCTTTTCTCGGCAGGAAAAATATATCTTCGAAATTCAAATTGCAGGTTCGGATTTAGCTGTGAAATGAGCCGCACGTATCCAAGTTGTCCAAGTGCATACCCAAGTACTCGAACCGATGGAGGTCTGCCAGGAGGAGATATGGACCTGGCACGAAGAGAAGGCGTCTGAGAAGATGTCCGGTCAGTTGAATGTTGTCCTCCAGAAGGACAAGCAGAATTTAATTGAGCCTGTAGCGAATCGCATTTTGTAACAAGTTTAATAAAAGTATGTGGAAAGATTGGGTGACTTTCGCCTACTGGGCAATCTCTAACTTCATCTGAGGTCATATTTTCAACTGCGCCGCTTATCGTATTTATTTTAACTCTCGAATGAAATCTATTTGTTCTATAGATCCCACGAAGAAACCCGCTATACTCTAATAATGCAAAACTGTCACCGTTGGAATCTGATAATACAATATGCTCTCTAGTTGGTACGGGCACATAGCCAGAACGTCCTGCTCGCACTCTAATGGGTTTATCGGCAGAAATAATATATCTTCGAAATTCAAATTGAAGCCATTGATTTGTGCGGGGAATTAGCCGAAGGTATCCAAGTTCACCAAGTGTATATCCAAGTACTTCGAAAGAAGGAGGCCTCCCCTGAGGAGACCTGGACCTGACAACAAGAGTAGGTTTCTCAGACGATGTCGGGACAGGTGATTGATCTCTGGTAGAAGACGAACAATCAAGTTTTCGTTTGGAACTAGGATTCCTTTTGGACTGTGAACTTGATTCTGAAAGAAGAAAGAGAGAATTAATTTAAGGTGGTCCCATTAAAAACATAGTGTTAATATGAATTTTCAATTCAAAATCTTTACTAAACTGGTCGCGCTGCTGTTCGTTCTTGCCAGAAGGCTCTAGGTTTTAACAAAGAAAACGAAAAAGAAGAAGAAGAAGTATTCGATAGACAGAGAGAGAGAGGGTATATTATTTATTACGCAGAAGTTTGTGCTTCCAGTTTCCCTACTTGAAGTTTTGAGGTGCAGTGTTTTGGTGAAAATTCACATGTGTTTTTGTCTACTACTTTATACATTTGAATTTACGATTTACGATAATTATAGTTATCATAGATAATTATAGCAATTATAGTTATTATATGACTCTAGTTATTTCTGTACTCTTCAATAGACTATTCAGGAGAAAGCTCTCCTTTTAAACAAGATTCCGTAGGGCCCACAAACGCTTGAAGTACGTAAGCAGGTAAAACATTCATTAAACGTGTAAAATAAATGTTTTTTCACATTTTGCTAAAATATTTCCCACTCACCGACAGCCCTAAAACTAGCACAGCATCTGGATTTCACTTTATTTAATTAAACAATTCACAATTTTGTTTAAACTTCAATAATATTTCTAAAAATTAAACTTTTGTTGAAAATTTAACTATGTTGTTAAAAAAGGGTCTTATTCATGCACTTATTACATAAAATATAATAAAAATTATATATATATTATATTATTATATTTACCAATAGAATTAAGGTAGACCGCCAAAGTAAAAACAAAAGTATAAACCAGCTTCATTTTCTTAAAGTCGAAAAAAATCTGATTAATGCTTCCTTGAATAATTTACATGAAAACTTTAGCTAAAAAAAGTTCCATTGCAATATCAAAGAACAAATATATACTTAAGTAGTCGTTATCTCACATACGCATATATGTAAAATAACGAAATTACAGGTATCAAGATTCTCCTTCAGAGATGATAAGAGGAATTTCAAATTGTTCGTCATCATTGTAATAATTATCGCATTCTCATCTCAACGTAAAGCTAATCATTTTATATAAAATTTGAATTTAATAAAAAACTATATTTCTTTTCCGATTATACTGTACAGAATAAGATAAACTATTTACAAAAAAATTGTAATCTCAAATAGATCTTCTACTGCATTAAATTTTACACTTTTAAAATCATTTTTAGCTTAAAATAAAGCTACAAATTTTATTTTAACTATATAATTTTTAATAATGCAAGCATACGTTTCATTTAAGTCAAAATTCTTTTCAAACCAAACTTTATTTTTATAGGATGCGCCTTCTTTTGTTTTATTTATTTAAATTAACATTTTAACTAAACTATTTAAATTTTTTAAAAAAGGACATGAAATACAAAATAGAATATTTAATAACAAAATTCTTTGACTAAGCTAAGTCTAAAAACTTGCTTTTGAGCAGAATTTTTAATCAGGATTTTTCTCTCTTTTTTCGAAAACTTTGGTGGAGATTTATATACTTTATTGTAAGTTCATATTTTTCTGTAGAAAATACTCCTTTAGTTTTAAAATTTAACTAAAAGCTGGAAAGTTGAACGACTTATGAACGATTTTTACTCTAATTTATAATAATGTTGCTCTTAAAATTCATTCAATGCGTCTTTATTTGTATAAAATAATAAACATTTATGTTTAGAAAATGAAAACATTTTACTTACGTGGGCACTGGGAATATTAGAGGGTTAACATTTTTAATTATTGGGTGCAAATAAGCTTTCTGAACATTCATTTTTTTTCTAAATGCGAATTTGACTTTTATATAGATTTATTGATTAATAAATCAAAGAAAAAATAAAAAAATTAATAAAATAAAAGAAAAGATAAAGAAGTAATTTTTATTTACTGTTTGTAGTGACATAAAATTTTGAAAATTAAATTTAAAAAATTGCTTAAACATATCAACTTTAAATTGAGTGAAAAAATGTATTTAAAACATTAAATTAAAATCAATTAAGAATTTCATTCTGAACGTTATTTCAAACTATGTTCCTTGATTTCGCCTTTATGTGCCTGCCGTTGCTTGTGGATATTGAGACCACGCAACTGCAAACAAAAATCAATATTTCCGAAAGCAAAAATTCATTAACTTATTTTTGTTGCCGTCATCAATTTTGGATTTTTTTTTTTAAATGCAGAACATCAAAATTTAAATACTGTAGACGGTTCGGGCGGTGACATTCGGCCAAAGATAGAAAGAAAGAAGCCTTGCGTGCATTATTAAAATGCTTATCTTTTAATTTAATTTTTATCTGAATTCGGTTTACATAGATAGGGAAATCTTTACCCACTCTACACTTGTTAATTCCATCTGCAGTCATATTATCGACTGTTCCACTTATCATATTTAGTTTTATTTTAGTGTGATTTTTATGTATCTTACATATTTCACGAAGATATACAATGTACTCCAAAATTGCAAAAACTTCACTATTGTATTTTGATAATACAATATATTTTCGAGCAAGCACGGCCACATATCTAGAATACCTTGTTCGGAATTAAACCCGTTTATTGGCAGGAAATTTGTATCTTCGAAATTCAAATATCCGGTTCTGATTTGTTTCGGGAATAAGCCAAATATATCCAAGTAGTCCAAGTACATATCCAAGTACTCCAGCAGAAGGAGTCCTGCCAGGAGGAGTCATAGATCTGGCAAGAAGAGGAGACTCTTGAGGTAAAGTGAAGTCAGGCCCGTTTTCTGTACCACAAGAAGAAGAGACAGGATTAGCAGCGCTATTATGATTTAATTCCGACTGTAGTAAATCGTATTTCGTAACAACTTTAGTAAAAGAATTTGAGAATATTGGGTGACTTGCGCCTACTGGGCAATCCCGAACTTCAACGAAGGTCATGTTGTCAACTGCGCCGCAAATATCTACTACGTTCTGTTCGTACTCTAATTGGTTGATCGGTAGGAAAGATGTAACTTAAAAATTCAAATTCAAGTATCTGATTTGTACGGGGACTAAGCTGAGTATATCTAGGTTTTCTAAGTGGATATCCAAGAACTTCGAAAAAAGGAAGGCTACCCTGAGAAGACCTGGACCTGGTAAGAAGCAGCGGCTTCTGAAGTAATGTCCGTTCAGGTGATTATTATTTGGTAGAAGAAGGGGAATCAAGTTTACGTTTGGTCTAAGCTGTTGACGCAAACGTTAAGACAAAGAACACTGCTTATCGTCTACTGTATTTTTGTTGCACTCTCGAGGACTGACAGAGTTCTCCTAGACTTCGAGAAGTAAACCATGTTCGTTATCGAATTTTCGACAACATCTGAGGAAAACATGATAGCCAAGGAGAATGAAAAGAGAGGTATTGAGACCTTGTAAGGGCAAAACTTTATTTATTTATTTACTTATATATATATATATATATATATATATATATATATATATATAACTAGAATTGTGAATGACAGCTAAAGTAAAAACGAAAATATGCAAGATCGGAATTTTCTCAAGGTGAGAGAAAAACTAATTATTGCTTCAGTGAATAATTTGTTTAACAACTGTTACTGAGAAATTATAAACTTCGTCATGAGATTAAAAATATGTACATAATTATGTACACATGCATGTCAGATAACGACATAATAGGTATCAAGATTGTCCTTCTTTCACTACATTATTGTCTTAACGAGAAGGTTTCCATTTTATGTGAAAATTGAGCGGCACCGATTTCATCAAATCTCACGACCTTCGAAAAGATTAACCGATTGTGTCGGCTTTTGTTACACTTTTAAAAACCTAAATCGTAAGAATTACTTCTTTAGCCAGGCACATTTATTCAATTATAATCAATAATTTCAATAAATTCAATAATTTTTTATTATGAGTACTCATTCCTTCTAGGATATTTTTTTGTCAAAAGTAGGCACTGAATAATAATGTACATAGTGTAAGAGATTTAAAAAAAATTGGTAAATCATTTCTGTAAAAAGTATCAAATAATATTAATTCTTAAAATAATTGGAAATTGTCTTTTACAAAAAATTGATTGAATAACTGCTAAATATTTTTAAAAAGAAGACTTATTACTACTAAAATTCGTTTATTATGTCATTAAATCCAAAACCGGATTCAAGAAATTATGTTTGACATTCATAAACTGCATCATTTATCCTGTAAAATACATAAGAACGCCAATATAAGAGCAGTTTCTGGGTTAGCCTCGAAATGCTCTTGTAATTAAATCAGTCATTGGAAACGTACACAGTCGATTGTAAACTGGTGGCGACCCATTGTTGACGCTGCCACACACAACACACGCCTGTCTAACTTCGTGGCCAGCAGTTCTTGGAATTATTAAATCAAACGCTCGTATGTCAGCGTTCTTGTAGAGTTTTATATTATGCTTTAATGAAACACCTTTATTGCTTAAATTACAATAAAATTTCGAAATATATCTTCTGTAGCGTGAGTTACTGTAGTTTGAGTCATCAGGTCTGAATTACCTTTTTGAACAAGTCCTTCCTTCGTTCATTTTTTTTTAAATTGAAGATTTTTAAATTTAACCCCAAGTTAAATTATAAAAAAGTAATAAATGCTTAAAAACATACTTACCTTATCTACTTTTCAAAATTCATATTTTTTGGTTTGAAGCTGAATCATGTTACCAAAACTTCATTGAATTAGTTTAGGGTGATCTAATTTGTGAACATTTCGTTATTTTTTTGTTAAAAATTCCTTTTTATTATTTTTATCGACAAGATGATACTTGATCAAGATGATGTTTTTTTATAAATAATTGATATCGATAAATTTAAAAAAACGGTGGCATCTGTGGGCAGAGAAAACTCGCTTTTTCATAATCTTCGTTGAATTATACTTCCAGAAATATCCAGTTTTCAGTTTATAAAATTAATTAAATAAAAAAAGATAACGCTTATTAAATAATAGTTATTTGTTTCTTCTTTTAAAAGTCCACCCTAAAAATTGGTTTGTTTTATTGTTTATGAAATTAACAAATAATATCGAATGACAAATTTGTATGATCTACAACACCTTGATGGTCAAAGCAAGTATGCTAATTGCCAAAATAATACTTCGAAACTAAAACCAATCGGTAATAATGCAATAATCATATTTGATACTGTAATTCTTGTATAAATCAAATGGATAACCCTATGGTGCATAGGCGAAAGGCGAAAAAAATGCTTTGACAAGCATAATGCAATAAATTTCGAATGTTTCAATTTCATTATGATCGGACTTCGGGTTACAAAAAAATTATTAGATTTTAGTTAAAAAAATTTCTTAATGATACACAGTCTCCAGTGAATCGCAATGTGCAACAACTTCCGTAAAAACATTCGGGAAAATAGGCCGATCTATGCCCACTCTACATTCCCTAATTTCATCTGCAGTCATATTATCAACTGCGCCGCTTATCATATTTATTTTTATTCTACAATGATTTTGCTGTGTCCTGTATATTCCACGAAGAATCCCAGTATACTCCAATACTGCAAAAACTTCACCATTGGATGTTGATAACACAATATGTTCTCGTATTGGCACGGGCACAAATTTGCCATGTCCTGCTAACAATTGAATTCGTTTTTCGACAGGAAAAACGTATCTTCGAAATTCAAATCGCCGGTTCGGATTCGTCCGGGGAATAAGCCGAAGATACCCAAGTTGTCCAAGTGCATATCCAAATACTTGAACCGAAGGAGGCTTGCCAGGAGGAGACATAGACCTGGCACGAAGAGCAGGCTCCTGACGAGAAGTCCGGTCAGGTGAATGTTGTCTGTCAGAAGAACCACTATCACGGTTTTTACCAGGATTCCATTCGAACTGTAGTGAATTATTACTTGTAATATTTTTAATAAAATTATTCGGGAACATTGGGTGTTTTTCGCCGACTGGACAATCCCTAATTTCATCTGAGCTCATATTTTCAACAGCACCGCTTATAATATTTATTTTAGCTCTCGAATGATGTTTATCTGATCTATATATTCCACGAAGAACTCCATTATACTCCAATATTGCAAAAATGTCACCGTTGGATGCTGATAATACTATATGTTCACAGGTTGGCACGGGAGCATATCTATTTTGTTCTACACGCACTTTAAGTGATTTACCGGTAGGGATAACGTATCTTTGAAAATGGAATTGAAGTGTTTGGTTCGTACGGGGACTAAGCCGAATATACCCAAGTTCTTCAAATGGATATCCCAGTACTTGAAAAGAAGAAGGCCTGCCCTGGGGAGACTTGAACTTACTACGAAGTTGAGGCTCCTGAGCAGAAGTTTCCTCAGGCAAATCTTGTCGGGCAGAAGAACAAGAACCAGGATTACGTTTGCTATCGGGGTTCGTGTCGGTCTGTGCACTTAATTCTGCAAGAAAAAAAAGTGGAATAATTTTTAGGCAGTGAATGCGCTGCCGGTACTGGCAAGAAGTTCTCTTTCCCTCCCTCAATGTTATGTTGTTTTCTGACGTTTGCACGATGTTATGATGGTATGATGTTTTCTGACCAGTACACGCAGAGAAATTTTTTTCAGTACCCTTAGTCATACAGGTGTAGTTTCTATCAAACATGTATTTTCAAAAGAAACAATTTTAAAAATGCTTTAATAGCCTTATTGACAATAAAATATTTTTTATAGAAGAAAATCTCCATACTCACTCTGAAAGAAAAATCCTACCTAATACATCTGAATATCCCAGAAGTGTTCCATGGATGTTAAGGTAGCTCCAAACATCAATTTTTTATTTTATTGATCTTGAAAGGAAAAATCTTATTCCATATAGAAAATTTATTTCTAGAAATTTTTTAATATTTTTAAAACAATATCTTCTGTTAGCAGAAATTATTTGAAGTTTAAAAGTAAAAAAAAATCATTTATCCGGAATATAAGTTCAAACCAAAGATATTTTACCTAGATGCGGCAAGAGTCAAGATTGGGGACTTTGTTTTCGTTCAAACTAAAATACTTTAATAAAAAATTACAAATAGACATATCTATTCGTACAATGTTAAATAGAATATTTTAGGAAACATCAAAAGAATTAAGAATTAAAAGAAGTTCTAAAAAAATTGGAAAAATATTAAATGCACAAATTTACCGAAAAATTATGTTTTAATATTTTTTTAATAATGCATTCTTTATTTTCGCCAAATCTTAAATTCAGAAAATAAAAAATTTTGTTGATACTGAAAATTTTGTTAATTGTATAATTCATAAATGATAAAATGCGTTAAATTATAATTTCGGATATTTTTTTAAATTAGAGATTTTTATTTTTCGACATTTAAAAATCTCGTATCGTTATACTAAAGCCCTGAAATTTTATTATTCTAATACGTCAAAATCACTTAAAACAACGTAAACTTGAACTTCTGAATGCTTCAAACACCGCTAAATATTTCATTAATGAATAAACAAAATAATAGCCATTTTCAAAAAATTATAAGTTACGTAAAAATTTCAATTTTTTATGTTTTATTAGTATTTCTTAGAAAATATGTACTTAGAAAAAATTCGCCATAATTTTCAAAGCAATGAAGAAATTTTTTGGAACTTTAAAAAATTTTAATTACTTCTATTCTATTATTATTATTGTTGATTTATGTATAAATAACAGTAAAATTTGTTATACCATGGTCCAATTATCCCATTCTTTCTGGATGTAGATTTTATACCGAATTACCTTTACCAACTTTTCAGTTACTTGTTCATTCTTTATTTATATAACACTATATGCTACTTTTTCAATAGTGCGAATAAACTACATATACTAAGAATATTTTCAAATCAGAAAAAGTTACTTTCATTCCTCCAAATAAATAAATAATCCATCATTATTAAAAAATTTCGAATTCGCTCTTGAAGAAAGCAGCGTTTATTGCGCTGCTTCGTGGCATGTGGTCAAAATAATTCGTTTAAACTAAGAGGCATCTAGGTAAATATTATGGTTCAAACACTTTCAGAAGAAAAAAAAGAAATTTGCGTGGTAAATAAACTGACGTTAAGTCACAGTTTTAGTTAAAAACTAGACTTTTGTGTGACCTAAATATCTTAAACGATCATCATTTTTTTCCATATATATTTATTACATGTGTTTTATTTTTAAATTAAGTGAAAAAAACGAATGAATGACTCTAAGAATCATTTCGGCTAAGGGAAGAGATTGTTTTAAGATTCTATAAAAAAACACCGAAATCTTTTTTTATATATAGAGCGAGATTTTTGCTATCCTGATCGAAAAACCAAAACATTCTAATTTTTGACATAACCTAATGCATCGAATAGGATATCTCCATATATCATATTGATGTATTGGCGTATTCAGCCATGTGCAAAATAAAGTATGACAAAATTATAGATGTATTATATTATTATATTTACCAATAGAAGTATGGATGACCGCGAAGGTTAAACACAAATTATAGACTATCCTCATTTCAGCAAAGGCAGAAAAAAACTGATTAATGCTTTAATGAATAATTTAATTCACAACTGTATATAAGGAATATTCCATTGAATCGTCAGAGTGCAAATCTAATAATAATTTGCTGTTATCTTACATATACTAAACTGAATTAATGACATTTTAAGCGACAAGACTATCCTTCTTGAATAATTATACTACTTTAAATTATATATTATCATCATTGTGATGATTTTATTCTTATATCAATAAGACTTTCTGTCTTTGTTGTATGTCATTAGCCGGCAACTTATAAACCACTGTTTTGGCCTTTATACAAAAACTCAACACACTAATCCACATTTCATGAATTCCTTTAATTTGATACAAGTGAGGGTGCAGGTTCTAGCTTCCTGACTTAAGCTACGTGTTTTGCATAAAGTAATGTGCCGGAGAAGAGATGGTGTGTCTAGGAACGCAGGAGACTAGCTGGACGTTGCTACCATGTGGAGAGCCGTCTCTTGCCGTACGGCAGGGGTAAGCCAGTTCCTAGTGGAATCATCGCAAATGGGGTTTTTTTTAGGGAAGCGTAAAAATCGGGAAGAAGGTCACGTCAACCTCAATAAGGATTACATCCTCGTCGACGTGTTCGCGAATTCGTTTAAAGGTAGGTTCCTTCAGGGGGCGAGTTTGAGTAAACCACTTGCTAGCAGTAGGCGGCAGAGGTCCCTTTGGAGTCAGTGATACCAGAAGGTCGACAGGTTTGTTGGATTCTAACGCTTGGAGTTATCCAAGTGGCTCGAGGCTGATGCACTAGATGGAAGGAGACGTATAAAGTGATGGCGTGAGGCCAGAGGGACAAATATGACTGATCGTACTATCGTTTTGCTAGCTTTAGGGTCGGCAGAAGATGGTCGAGATTCCTAGAGCTGAAGGTTGCAATGGAACGAGTCTCTAAGAGCGGCCAAGCGGCGGCGAACTTGGGTGCGTTTACCGGGGAGGGAGCGAGTATTTTCGCGTCCAGGCATAGTTTGGGAGTCCGTCCGTCTTTAACAAGGAAATAATTATGGAAAGGTGTTGGCGGAGGAGTAGAGAAGTGAAGAGCAACTGAAATTGATTTAAATTGCGGATGTATTGCTCAAAAAAGGTACAAGGGCAAGAGCAATCGCTAGGACGAGGTGGTCCAGTCGATGGTCGGAGCGATAGTGAGAACCCTCGCCTATCACGAATCGGGGTACTTTTTGACCGTGAGTCCCCTTACCTCTCACGAATCGGAGTGCTGTTGATCGTGAGACCCCTCACCTATCACGAATCGGGGTGCTTTTTGACCGTGAGTCCCCTCGCCTCTCACGAATCGGAGTGCTTTATGATCGTGAGTCCCCTCGCCTCTTACAAATCGGGATGCTTTTTGACCGTGAGTCTTCTCGCCTATCACGAATCGGGGTGCGTTTTGACCTTGGTAATATTTTGTTTTAAATGCATCGATGAGTATTTAAGCTGGTTGAATAATCTTCGATAAATACCTTGCATCTGATAGGAAATACACGATGGCAGCAAGGTGTGAACAGTAGCCAATAATCTGTCTGCCATTAGCACACCCATATGTATAGTAAGTTACGCCTGAAACTCCAAAACGGTAAGGGTTGTACCTAATAAAACATCTGTATGATGTTCGAGAAATGCGTCGTGATTGAACCTTGAATTTAAGCACATCGTTCTCTTCTTTCGCATACTCAACAACCAGTTTTTCATCCTTATCTAACATTTCTGCCAAATAAGATACAGCTTAAGAAAGCTGAAATGATCCAGTGAAAGAGACCACTAAATTTATTTCCGTCATTTCTTGAAAACCTAGTATTTCTTCTGAACTGACTGCTTGTAAAGGAGTTTTTCGTCGAATCCACCCTTTATCCTCCACCTCAGCAGCTACTGTAATTTTTGCATCTTTTCGAGCATGCAGCCTTTCACCATAAGTATTATTCAGAAATGATACAATTCCAAAATAGACCAACTTTCGGTATCAGCTTGTTGCCTATTCTGTGATCAAAAAGACGATACTTTTGTTTAAGAATAATGTGAACAGCTTCTACTGCCCAACGATTTGTAGTCACAAAACGAGAATGATTCGATTCTGCTGCTGTCAGTTGCTTTCCTTTACCTTTCATGACGTTTGCATCTTCAATAATGGTTTTCAAGATTTCAGCATCATTGTGATTTGCAAGATACAGTCCAAGAATATCCACTACATATCTATCAGTCGTACAAATGGTAAAAGGCTTGCAAAGGGGAACTTTCTTTTGTCCAGAGACAGACTTTCTTTGATGTTCATTATTTGTACTTTTTTGATGTCATGCATATGTACTATCACTAATCAAGAGTAAGTCATTATGAGCATCAAATAAATTCGTTGAAACTTCCGTTTTATGATTTTAAATGAGGTTGGCTCTATCAAAAGAATTAAAACCAAAACGACCTGGTAGAACGTCATTTTTAAAAGACTTAACCACACTGGGAAAAAAGTCTGAAAGTATCTATTCATTTTCTATATTCAGTATAGAAGCTAACAGTTTATTTGAAGTTACCGTACGTAGTTTGAAGAGAAATACAACGATAGCTTGGATGACAGATCAAGATTCACTATTTCGTATAGAAGTCATCATTTCCTTTATCTCTGGAAGATGTTTCCAAGATAAACCAGTGAAAACTTGCACTTGTTTTTCTGAAAGGCTGAATTCACCGATTTTGTTAAGCAATGTGGAATCGCATTTGATGGAAGAGTTTCCATCACTT
Source organism: Druon quercuslanigerum (assembly GCA_010014905.2). Lineage (NCBI taxonomy): Eukaryota > Metazoa > Arthropoda > Insecta > Hymenoptera > Cynipidae > Druon > Druon quercuslanigerum. Next base: position 2,827 of record JAAAKG020199071.1, on the reverse strand, counting down.
TAGATAATTCTGACACGGTGAGTCTTTTTGTGTTGGAATGCGCTTTCAAAAGCTGAGGATCTTCCTCGTAAATTCTATTTTTTATCTGATGAGTTTTACAGCATCAATTTGCAGTTGAAATGAAATTTTTTTTCCTAATTTAACATTGCTTTTGCTTCATCTGTAGTATTCATGAACTTTTTTTTACCTCTTGTTTTTCTCAGAATTAAATCGAAGCCAGCACACCTAAGCTTATTCAGTGATGGAGCCATATTTCACTGATAAGATCTTTATAAGTATCAAATTAAAAAAGTTCACTTTTCAACAGATTAAGACAGCACATAAACAGAAATTAGGAACAAAATAGTGCATGAACAAAAATATCGCAAAAAAAAAACAAATGAAAATCGCCAAGTGCAATGACACAAGAATGAAAATTACGATTGAAGAATGAATAAAAAAACAAAAAAAGATTCTTGCGATAATAGTAACATCACAATGATTTGTACGATCACAGTAAGTAATCTTCGCAATAAAGTGAAATAGTGTAGTATTTAAAGGTACGGATACTAATTAGAAGTACGAATACGACAAATGAATATCGCAAAGTGAAATGGCGCTAGAATGACAATTATGTTCAGGAAACAAATGAAGGTGACAAGAGATTTTTGCGATAATAGTAAAATCACAATGAATTGTGAGATCATAGGTGTCTTTGGGGTACGAACATCACGCTGAGAAAAGGGGTTTAAAGATTCCTTATATATTAAGTGGTAAAAGTTTTTGGAATTGTGAGAAACGGCCTGGTGCTTAATAACTCGACTTAGAAACATTTAAAATTAAAAGTAAAAACAGAAAAATCTTCTATTTTAGTAAGGTCAAAACTTTTGATCAGATTAGCGGGAAACGATGAGGTTAAATCGGTTGATTCAGCTAACCTCGTGAGTTTATCGGAGCTATTCGGATTTTTTGATATAGTGATTTTTAATTTAATTTGCAGAATATTATTATTAAATAATGTACCTCAAACTATTAATTTCTGTAATTGCTTTTACATTATTTAATAAATCATTATTTAATAACATACCAATTCTTGTTCTTAAGATATTAAGTTTTTATATTGCAATAAAGTTTCTTTCAGTGTACTTTTTATACGTCTTTGATAACATAAATTTACATAAGAATTTAAGAGGGTATCTAATAATACTCGGGAATATTTAGGTATTTACACAACAAGTGCCTCATCTACTTTCCGTCAACTTAACGAATTTTATTCTAGCATGATGTTTGTTCAATAACTTGAAGTAACAAAACTTTACTAAAACTTGTTTAATGATAAAAATTTTATTAATAATGCGAAATTATTATTCAAAATTTTTTTTTCATAAAAAAATAAAACCAAAAAGTTAGGGTCTTCCATACTATACTTTATTTGGTATACAAAAGCGCGCATCCTTTAAAAAAAAGTGTTGAACTTTTTATTGCAACTTGCATCGTTTTTCAAAAGATTTAATTTTTAATTTAATTTTTTACAGTTATAACAAAAACCACGCGTTCTTTAAAAAAGCTATTGATACTAAATCACCGATTGCATCAAATATCGCATTATCAGGCTCACTAATTGAGAAGCAAAAGTTTTATTTTGGGGTCAGTCTTTCGTGGTGGTCTATAAAAAAAACAACTTGAAAAGAAATTGAGCGATTGGTCTGCCCTTCGGTACACTTTTTAACGTCTAAAAAAATAGCTGATTTCGTCAGGCATCCTGGTTTTGACCAATAATTCGGGCCTTATGAATCAAAAATTCTTTTTGGAAATACAGGAATTCTCTTTAGCTGCTAAACTTTACAACATAAGATAAAATATTTACGAACCATTTTAAAACAAGAAAAATAATATTTTACGTTAAAAGACGAATATCTGAATAATGCATGAATTTTGAATCAGATTTAACAAAAACATAATGAGTTTTTACGAAAAAAAAAGAATTTTCAAACAAGACGCAAAATTTTCTACAAAGAAGACGAACTTTCCGCTTAACTCAATTTTTAACTTAAAACAATAATTTTCGAAGCAAATACGAAAGCAATTTCCAATAAAATAGTAACATTTTCAAATTTATAATTGAATTTGAATCTAGAGAAAATAAATAAATATTGAATCTAAAACGAAATGGTTGAATTGTCGAATAAAAAATTAAATTTTCAACAATAATATATAATCGAAAAACCGAAGTTCTAACAAAAATGTAAAATTATCAACAATAAGAAAATAAATTTTCAACTAAACAATTGATTTTAGATCCAATGATATAAATTTCTAACAAAAATAGATGAATTTTAAAAGACGAGGAATAATTTTCTACCAATCAAGATGAATGTTCAACCATGCAGATGAATTTTCAACTAAAAAGGGTAAATTTTTTACAAAAAAAGAAACAGTTAAATTTTTGGATAAAAAAATGAATTTTCAACCAAACGTGATTTTTAAGTTAAAAAAGATTTGTTAAATTTTTATCACGAATAAAACCATTTTCGACAAAAAAATATGAATTCTAAATTAAAAAAAAAAATACTAGAAGTTTCAAAATAAAAACGATTTAATTCAACCTAAAAGTTGGACTGTATTAAATGTATCTATTAATCATTAATTGTTATCGTAAAACTTCATTATGTTTTTGTTAAAAATTCAACTATTTGAAACTATTTTTTTAGAAAGTTCGCCTTTTTGAAATTTCTTCTTTTAGAAAACTATTCGTTTGAAAATATCTTTTATTTCTTGAAAGTTAATTGTTTTTTTAGTTGAAATAGAATTTAGTTAGGACTTCTTTTTTTAATTGACTTTTTCCCTG
>JAAAKG020199060.1:0-23762 GCA_010014905.2 Druon quercuslanigerum | reverse complement strand
TCCCGCGAGTACTGTAGTTAATTTTGTGGGTGAGTTATGCACAAAAAAAGTAAGCAAAAAAGTTCCGAACATTTTTTGCTTATTTTTTTGTGCAGAACTCCCCCACAAAATTAACTACAGTACTCGCGTGACACCCTGTATATGCTGCCGAGTGATTTCCCGGTTGGGTCACGCGTTTCTCGAATACCCAAAAAAATTGATGTTTTTAAATCCTATCGAGGTTATATATAATTGACATATAGACATTGTTAATCTTGTTATCCTGAATCAAATTACCATTGATATTATTGATTGATTAATAATTTATAAATAATAAAATAAATTATAATCATGAATTAAAAAGTATTATTATTAATAATTACCCAATTGTTATTAATTGATTAATTAATTATTGGTATTTAATTTTTATAATATAATCTCTTATATCGTAATATGTTACAATAATACTATAATGGTTACATGTAATCAACGTTGATAATATCAAGGATGAATATTAAATTTAATCATAATAAACATGTAATGCTGCTTCAAGAGCGATAAGACAATTTTTTATTATATCGCATACACCCAAAATCTACCAATCATGTACCTGGTGGGAACAACGCGCCAATCTTCAGCAATCGATAATAAATTTAAAACTCATAGCTCGCACAAAGAAACTGCTTCCTCTAAACCAGCTGCATTGATCACACCAAAAGAAAAGAAAATATATCCAATTTCAAACTCAGTTGTTAAAAAGCTTCCTTTCTCGTTCCTTATTCTTCTTGCATTTATCTTTAATACTTGACTCCAGATAAGCTACTTTGTAGAATCTTGGAAAACAGCTCACATTGTATTTTTTTAAAAAAAAGGTACGTAAGGATCGAAATATGCGAAATTAAAAAAAAAATTACCATCAATCGATAAGCGTAAATATATACTTTCTGAAAAAATCGCGATAGTTCCTTTATCGAAAGCAGCTCGAAATCTTGTGAGTTTCGACTGTAAAGTTGCCAGTACTGCCGATGCCGTTGCAAGAACAAACTTGTTATTTGTGTGACAAATGTCATTGCATGACGTATATAAACACTTTTATTAATGTAAGTTTTTGTGAATATACGTAGGAGCGACAGTAGTGAATCGTACAAAACTTTTTACGACACGTACAAAAAATTATATCCCGAAAAAACAGGCACAAAAATTCATAATGATGCCAACGATATTGGGCGAGATGTGTAATCAGGAAAAATGCAGAAGATTTCAAGTCTGTCGTGGAATAGAAAATCCACACTTGGAAAAGATAAATATCCCAACGAAAAATGACAGCGATGTCGCAGTCTTTTTTCCGGGCAAGGTTTATTTTATTTAATCATTCATTGTAGTTTTCTCCCTTTAGTTGACATTGTCAAAAATGCATTTTTGTTTAGTTTTCAACAGTCTCAAAACACACGTGTTTTTGGTTTATGCGTATTTTTTTTATTCTAGTGATTTTAATTATGATAAAAATTAGATCAAATTTCAGAAGAGGTTTATAATTAAAATGAATTATAATTAAAACTCATACCTTAAAATCTCTTTTTAACATTTCGATCGAATCAATTTCAAATCAATTTCGATCGAATCACTCGATAAAAATTGCGCATTCAATCCAAATTTTTTAGAATCGACTTTACAAACAAAAAAAGAATCGTAATGCACGTTCGGTAAAAATTTTCAACCAAAATCACTAGGACGAGAACATCAACAAAATGGATTCTGTGAACGTTTATAGCTTCTTTTCCAAGAAAAAATCTTTCTCAAAAACAGAAAGGAGCTAACCCTGCAGAGAGTCATAACGATGTCAACAATTCCAACCGATTCACAAACAAAGTCGAAAATCCGAAGCCTAAAGATTCCCCACTGGTTTGATCCGCTTCAAGTGAAACTGCTTCTGATTCAACGCAAACTCATGATACAACAGCTCAAACCAAATCGAAAGCTGAAATCTGCCAAACCGAAAAACAAATTAATCGTTTAACTCTAGCAAAAGACGCTGGACTTGGTTCACGCAATAATGAAAAGAAAATCAAAAAATTGACAGAGGTTTTAAAAAACAAATATAGGCACTGAAAAATAAACAATTAAATGCTGAATACCAAAAGAAATACTGAGAATCGTTGAAAAGGAAACTTGAAACTATAAAATCTGATGATTCTAAAATTTCGCAAAGCGAAAAACAAGCTGGTCGACCAAGAATTGAAAAAGAGCAGCCTGGGTTACTTGAAGCGATTGTAGAAATTGCGATGTTCGGCGTTGCAGCCCACGAGCGTCGTCAGATGGAAGAAGTCAAGAGTTGTACAACTTCGACAGATTTACAGAACAAAATTGAAGAGAAGGGATTCAAAATTTCAAAAAGCGTCTTATACTTGAGATTACAACCGAGAAAGTCTAGAACTAATTAAGGAAAAGACATATTGTAACTTTTCCCGTGAAACTTTGCAAAACCAAAAATAAACTGCACAAAGATCACCCGGATGGAAAATTTTGTACATCAGTGATTCGAGATTTATTAAGTTTGGCATCGTTGTTAGGCACGGATAAAGTTGCGTTCCTTTCTCAGGATGATAAAACAAAAGTGTCGATCGGAAGTGTCTGGAAAATCAGTGTAAGCCGAAAATGCACGACTCGAACTTCGGTTCTCTAACGCAAATCGAGGGGTGAGCTTTGCGCAACTCGTGCCCAAAAAGATAACAGCCTTCTTTTCTTTGTAATAGTCAACGATTATTATTTAATTGCTATATTGCCTGTCGCTCAGGCACTATTCTTCAGGTGCAGAAGGCTACCTAGCTCGTAGGCGTACGCTCCGAGGGTCTCAAGCCTCTCGGTTTAACAGCTGCGCGCTGTGGGTGCTTCGCCTCAGCTGGAGGGTGGAAGTAAAAGAGTGAGTGGCAACAAGCCTCGGAAAAATGCTGGCGTTCACCGGACGCTTAGGTTTACTTTTATTACCCTTCTAAGAATATTTATTTTAGTCGTGCCTTCCCTCAGCAAAATATGCTGCGTAACAGGGTATAGAGGTTTTTAAGTCTCTAAGTCTCTTACGCACAAATTGGGGAGTGATTGACAGATCATAAAGATCTTAGCCTCTGATTCTCATTGACAGATTTACAGGTAAAATTCCTGTAGGCTCTCAAAAATGCGCGAAAGTATTCGACTTGTCGTCACTCGAAAATATTAGGTTTAAGATCATATAGATCTGAACCGCACAAGGTCGTATCGAAATAAGTCTCTGTAAATCAACAGCTTCAGTAGATACTATCCACTGGGCTCTTGAGGTGAGAACTTCCTCAGAATAAGATTCCAAAAATTTGGAATATTATTCCCCAAAAGAATCGATTTTTCGGACAAGTTCCAGAGGTTTTAAACTCTGGGCTTCTCCTACCGATTCTTTTCTTCGACCTGTGCTTTTCAGCTACAGAATCTAGAATGTCATTTTTTGGTTGGGCTGCCCTTTTTATAGCTCAACTCCAGCTCTCCCTTCTCGACATTACGCAATGTTGTCGAGGAGGGAGCGACTTGAGTTTGCGCTCTAAAGTTTCTCCTGTGGGATGCTGCTTTTCAGAAGGATCACACAGGAGATACAATTTTTGCCTACTTTCAGGCAACCCCTTGTAACTCGAGGGTTACAATATATATATATATATATATTTATTTATTTATTTATTTCAAAAAGTTCTGAAGATCTCTTGCTTGCAGGGTTCTAAAATATACTAAAAAGAGCAGAAGATAGAATTCTATAATATAAAATGCATAATTTACGTTTTTTACAGATATGGTGCTCTTCATGAAGGTGGCGAGTAAGAAGGTTTAAATGCGATAATTTTTCTATTGTTTTATCGTTCCATAACTACACTTCAAACCAGGGTAATACTTTTTTGTTCTGTCACTTGATAAGAACAATAGCTAGTACAATCATTAATCGACAGAATATCAAAATAGAAGGAGCAAAAAGTTCTCCAAACATAATTTTTGTAGAACAAGACAAAACATGCCTAAGCCTTTTATTTGTCAAGAAAAAAATTGGCTCGTCGAATCGATTTTTACGTTCGATTCTTATCGAACAAAAATTCCGTACCTGGATGTCATTCTAGCTTTAGCTATTGAAAATTGTATCATGATACGCGATAATATAGTAAATATTACGTCTAACTATAATGATCTTTTGTTTTAATAAATAAGTAGAAGATAAATGTAACGTATATTGCTGTGATGAAACTAAGGCATAAAACTATTTATTCTAGGCCAATTTGGTGAAACTAAAATTGTAGTGCCGTTTGATACGATACTGTCTGGTGATCGTGTCGGTTGTTTTTTAATTTTTTTGTTTATTTAATTTTTATATTAAAGCAAAATATCGACTTCACATTTCATGTTTTACCTCATTGACCAAATTGTTTTTATACTTTATATTACTTGGATTCAATGCACAGGGACATAAGAAAGGAGAAAAAAAATGGGAGCTTGTAAAGCTAATTGCTATAAGAAAATTTTATTAGCAAATAATCGACATCAAGGAATATTTGTTTTTAAAGTATATTTCTGGTCTAAAATTGCTTGATTTTATTTTTTGGATAAAACTTGGCCTTCATAATTAGACTGAATGTAAAAATTCAATGAAGAATAAATGTTATTAATCAATTCTATAAACAAATTCTAAAAACAAATGTACATCGCAGACATTAATAGGCAGAAACAAATATTTTTTTGTCTACTCTTGTTGTAATGATATTACCAATTATGTTTTCCGACAAAATTGTAACATTTGTTAATATTTATTCATTTTTTAAACAAAATAAATTTTATAAACACATTAAAATCTTATTGCATTTATATTACCAATAATGTTTTCTGATACATATTGCCATGCATTAATATTTGTTAATTGTATAACAAATTATGAAAACAAACGAAAATTTTATGCGTTTGGAACCAAAATTAATTTGCTTTTTTCTTCTGACATTTTTGAATCATATTACGAATGATGTTTTATGCAAAAATTTTATTATGCATAAATATTTCTCTATGTTATGAAGAAATTATACTTAAACAAATGTATATTTTGGGCGTTTCGTAGTAAAAAAAAATTGTCTGTGAAAGAAGAAAAAATTGTACTATAGAAACTAAATAAATGGGAGCATACGATGGAAGTGATGAAAAAAGAGGTTGTTATATGGAAGCCAGGAGAGAATATAGAATGATCTGACATGGGTAGAAAGAATATACTGTATAAGTTAAGAAAATAGTGGAAGACGAAAGGAGTAAGGGATAAAGAGCGTGGGTTAATTATGGCAGAAGATAGCTAGACGGAATAAAATGGGATTGGAACGCAGAAAGAGAAGATATAGTAAGAAATGAGGGACCGGATATGTTACTATTCCAGTAACATATCCTCCCTTCTGCCACTGTGGGATGTAGTAGTAATGATGGATACATGGCTAGATTAAAAGGGATGGGAGAGAGTAGGGGGAAGATTATTATTAACAGGTCACAAATGGTAGGTAGAAAATGCAAAGAGAATGAATGAAAAGGCAGAGCAATAGGAGGAATGGTGGTGGGATTAAGGAACAAATTTAAAAAGAGAAAGAAGGATAACAAACAGCTAAAGGAACAAAAAGGAGGAGTAATAGTAGAAGAGATAAATATGGGAGGAGAGAGGTGAAAGCTGGTGGGGACGTATGTGAACGGTGGTAAGCATGAGAAATCAGAGGGTTTGAGAGAACTTATGCAAGAAAATAATTAAGAGATTAGGCTTATAATAGGAGGAGATTTTATTGCGGGAACAGAAGATAGAGGAAGAAGGGAATGGGGAGGGGAAGAAGTTGGTAAAGAGCTTGTAGGAGTTGAGATGATTTATCTGAAACGGAAATATAGAGGGAGACAAGCAAGGAGAATACACACGTTTCGGAGGAGAAAGGGGAATGGTAATAGATTATGTGATAATAGATGATGTAAGAGAGAATGTCAAGAATATAGAGGTAGGGGATTATATTGATTCAGATCACTTTCCCGTAATAGAGACATTAGAGGGTAAAAGGAGTAATAGCAATTTGGATAAAAAGAAAGAAAAGGTAAAAAGAGCATGAAAAGGGAGTTGGTTAATGGAAGGGAAAAAAATTTTCTTAGAAAAGGTTAGAAATATCAAAATGGAAGAGGGAAATGCGGATGAGGAGGTGAAAAAATGATAGGAGAGATAAGAAGATGATTATAGTGCACAAGCAAACAAGAAGTTAGTAAAGACAGGAGTAGAAGTGGATAAGATGAGGATTGTAAAAAGACAATGAAGAACGTCTGACAGGAATTAAGAAAATGGAGAAAAAAGTAGCGAAGAAGAATATAGGAGACAAAAGAAGGAGTATATTGAGTAGTGTGACCAAATTAAAGAGGAAGGGCATCAAAGGTTTGAGAAAGATGCGGAGAAGGCTAGAGCGGAAGAAGTGATCTGGAAGATAGGGGGACGGAATTCAAGAAATGGGCATGGATAATGTGTAATAGGGTATAGAGAGGAGAGGGGTGACCAAAGTTATTGAAAGAAGGAGTAGTGATATACATAGTGAAGAAAGGCAAATGAAAGTAAGTTAAAGATTATAAGGGTGTGACGCTAATGCCAACATTGTAGAAAGTGTATAAAACTGTTTTTTTTTTGAGAGATTAAAGAAAGAACTTAAGAAAAAAGAGAGAGCCACAGAATCAGACAGGGTTTAGAAAAGGAATGGGGGTAATGGACAACATATATGTTCTGATATATCTGATAAATAAAAGGATTATAAGGGAGAAACGGGCAATGATAGCAATATTTGTAGACTCGAAGGCGGCGTTTGACTCCTTGGACAGAGTCGAGATAGAAAAAATATGGTGAAAAATGGGATTAGAAAGGTCCAAATAAAGAGATTATCGGACATTTTCAGAGACAAAAAGCAGGGTACAGGTAGGAGAGCAAGTAGGAGATAGTTTCTAGCTAGTGAGAGGAGACATGCAAGGTTGTCCTTAAAGCCCGTTTTTATTTAATATATTAATCTCAGGACTAGAAGATGAAATGAAGATAAAGGGATGGGTAGGAGTTAGGATGGGAGCAGAAAAGATATATATGCTGGCGTACACCAACGATATAGTGTTCATGGAAGAGGATGAAGAAGGGATCACGGGACTAATTACTGTATTTGAGAAATACTTAGATGGGAAAAAGTTTAATATAAATGTAGAGAAGACAAAGATAATGAGGTTTAAGAAATGAGGGGAACGAAATATAGAATGGACTGGAAGATGAAAGAGACTAAAGTTAGGAGAAGTTATAAGTTTTAAATACTTGGAATAAAACTCGCAAACGAGTGGATGCCATAGAGCTCGTATAAGAGAAAGGATATAAAAAAGCAAAAGGTATAATGAAACAGGTATGGGGAGTTAAGAAAGATTTTAGAAGGAGGATTTTGTTATTTGATACGATGATATGGCCGATATTAGGTTATGGAGTGGAGATATGGAGATGGAAGGAAAAGAAAGCGATTGAGAGTTTACGAGAAAGGTATATAAGGTGGACGCTAGAGGTAGACTGGAGAACACCTGGATATACGGTGAGAGAAGAAGCGCAAAGGGATAAATTAAGTACTAGGTCGGGTAAGATAGCATGACAATTTGGGAGGAAGATAAGGGAGGGTGATAGAACTAAGAAGGTGGGAAGAAGAAAGGAAGGAGTTTTTTCTTCGTGAAAGAGATACAGGAGAGGGGGATGGGGTAAGCTATGGAGAACTAGAAGCAAAGGACAGGGAAAGACAATTAATGGAAATGTGGGGAATGGTTGAGGAATGAGCGTATAATAAATGGTATGAGATGATAAAAAATGAAGGAGTACCAAAGTATTTAGAAAGGGGATGGGGAGAAAGAAGATGGACCAGAATAGCAAGCTTTAGATTGTGAAACGATGTATGGGAAGAGATGTATTGGGAAAAGGAAGAGAACAGAAAGTGCAAAAGATGTGAATGGGAGGAGGAAATATGGGAGCATGTATGGGGTGGATGTAAAAGACGAATGGAAGATAACGGAAGCTGGCAAGAGAATGTGGTAAAGATTCTAGGGAAGATAGAATGGGTGAGACGTGGATGCAGGCATTGGAGAGGGCTTCAGGAGCGAACTACAAAGAATGAAAGTGGAAAAATGGCAAAATGAGCATGGAGTAGAAGAGGAGTGAAAGTGAAGGAAAAAGGAAACGGAAGTCTCCCAGATTAGAACGGTACAGATTTGTAAGTAGTTATTATTATATAGTAGTATAAGTACATTAAGATACATTCACTCTCAGTCGCTCGCTTCGATCGCTCGCTCAATTTTCCGGCAGTGAAATGGCGCCAGCTTAATGGGAGATATAAGAATGGATGTAAATAGTTATAAACGTTGTAAATATTGTAAATACTAAGGATAAGATAATAGAAAGTTTGCAGGTGGTCGTGTAAGAAACGAAGGCCATGCAAACTCTTAGGTAAGACATTATGAATAAGGAACGAAACATTTAAATTTTTGATTTTCGAGTAAACACTCGTTAAGAATCTAAGTATATTGTTGAAAATTCATGTGCTATGTTAAAAAATGGCCTTTTTGGTGGAAAATAAAGTGTCTTCAGTGAAAATTAAACTATCAGTTTGAAATTTGAAGTGAATTGTTGTAAATTCACTTTATTGCTGGGAAATTTAGCTATTTAGAAAAAACGTTGCTTTTGCTCGAAAATTTATTCATATTCATATTTATTGAAGACCAACAGCTTTAAAAGCCAGTTACAGGGTTTCCTTTAAACTCATTCGGAGTTAAGGTAAACGGATTTAAATAAATATCTTATGATAGAAATTAAACTTTTTTTCCACATATTTTTATATTTTCCAACTTTTATATGAACAAAAATACTAAACTGAACCGTCACGCCGCTCCGCCGCCACCGAGTAGCAATAAAGGTGGCGCGCCACCGATCAAAATTGCTCACATCGCCGCCGCCGGTCAAAAGTCTGTCGGTGCAACCTTCTACTATCTATACATTTTGCAAAACTACTCACATTCTCTCTTATTTAAATTAAGTTATTTGCTAAATGATTGAGTTTACCAGTGAAGGAGGAAAACAAATCAAAATTGTTTCCGTACTATAAACAAAAATCGTACAGTCTAATACACATCTCTTGAACCGGCAAATTATATACATTTCGAGCGGTAGTGTAAAATGATCTTTTGAATCTAGACTTAAACTGCGGCACTCTAAAGTGAAAAATTGAAGGCTATCTTATACACTCTCAGTAGGTACTCGCAGGCTCCCTTATTTAATATATACTTAGTTGCTATCTCGTTGTGTTTACCCATGGAAGAGTAAACCCAATCAATTTCTTTGCCGTGCCTTAAACATAAAATATATATTCTTATCCACATCTCTTGAACTGACGAATTATGTCAATTTCCAGCGGTAGCATAAAATGGTCTTTGCAATCTGGACTCAAACTGAGGCACTCTAAAGTGCAGTCTACTCAAAAGATACGGACAATTATATTAAACATTACTTATCTCCAATCTATCACCTACCTTGAAGACTAGACGGACACGGGTTTCTGTCCATACAGTTGGATAAACTCCGCAAGTGAAAGCAGGATTAAGTATATAATCAAGTGGTTCTATTATAACTAGATACAAATTTTTTACAAGAAAACTCGGATTCAGATCACTTCCAGCGGTTTAGTTTACTCGATACATTTTTTATTGCGCTCTCAACTTGATGTGGAACAATCAGCATTTTATTGCCCAAAATATTGTATCCTATTTCATTATAAAGAATTTCAATTTCACTATCATTGACCTCTTTCACATATGCTGTATCAAAAGATTTCGCAAAAGTTCTAACAATCTCGTTTTCTTCACACAATGCAGTACCCTAATTTATTATAATCCCCGGGATTCTAGTTTCATTTTTTTAGTTTTGCAGTAATATTCCTTCTTTTATTGAGTTTGCTGCATGTATTAAATAATTTTTATAAACCATTGTATGATAATCTTTTTACTATTTTGGAAACATTGTTTAGTATATCTACGTCTGAAGGTGACTTGTATTTCTTTTTCAGTTTTTCTTCTATTTTTATATCATTCTTTGGTTCATTCGAAAAGCAGATAGGGTACTGATTGTTAGAAGATTTACATTTAAAAATTGGTATACATGCACGCATTTCTTTGAAAATTGTACTTCTAAAGTATATAATTCACCTCAATTTATTTGAGCTATTTTGTCTTAAAGACAATCTTGAATTTAAACCCGTTTTTATCCTTTTTATGTACCAACCAATTGGTAATGCAGGATGTTACCCAGCTTCATGAACCATCACGTCTTTTGTAAATAAAAAATTTAATTATTGCAGTTCAGGGCTTATCATTTTATTTGAAAAGTAATTTCTTTACCTGCAAATTCAATTATTTTGGTTAAAGTTTGTTTTTTTCAGGTAGAAAATTATTTTTTTATTGAAAATGTAACTTGTTTCATTTTTGGCAGGCAATGTATCTTTTTAATTAAAAAATTTACCTCTTTATCTAAAACTTAGAGGGTTGCGCCGACAGACTTTTAACCGGCGACAGCGATTTTAGCGATTTTGATCGGCGGCGCGCCACGCCGTCTTCTTAATTCTTAACCGGTTTTGGATTTTTTTAAAGAAAAATTGAGCATTAAAGTTCGAAGAGAATTATGTGGCCTGCATTTTGGATTTTTTTGTTGTTAATACTTTTATGTTGATGCGAAGAGTGAAGAAGGCGAATTTATTTTTGTTTGTTTGTACCGAGTAAAAATATTAGTCTTTAGTAGTCGAAAACGTAACGCTGGAGCTTATGACTAAGGTTTTTCACGGGTTTTGAAGACAAGTCGGAGTGGACTTATCTTCAGACGAGAAGTTGAGGCTGACTTTTCTTAAGGCGAGAAGTTTAAGTTTTGAGAAGTAAACAGAAGTTTTCTAAAGAAAGTTATATTACCAATTTAGGGCTTTAATATTTTTAAGAGTTAAAATGACAAAAGTTTTCGTTTATGAATTTTTCGTCCATTATACTCCGCCTTCTACAAATTATGGATCTCACCGACCGGGCCTGCGATTTTCAGGAATCAGGTAGCTAGGCTGGGGCCAAACAGTCAACATCTGCTAAGGATTAAAATTTTACGACCGATAGAACTTGTAATTTTGTAATAAATGATTTGCTCATTCAAAATTCGGAGCTTGTCAGTCTCAAGAACTACAGGCACATAAAATTTTCCGTAAAAAGATTAAAACTGTGATTTTCTTCAAGTATCTAGTCAACTGTTAACGACAGGAAAAAATGGATACCATTTTTAGGTTTGCTATCCAAAGAACATAATTATTGCAGTCAAACAAAATTAATAACGCATACAATATAAATACCATAGAGATAAATAATATAAACATTCTGTAAAGTTTTAAGCGGATTGGTGATGACCCTCGGAGGTATTCAAAGCCTTTTGTTGCTGGTGTTCTTGAGTTTGACTTGAAGAGGAAAACTTTAGACTCATGACTAAAAACAAAGTCTCGCTTGTGGCCAGGGGCGAGACTTAAAAAAACGTCTTTGCTATACAAAGACGTGCGTGTACACGTCTTGGATAAAGACTTAGCCAAGATGAATTGCCAGAATTTTGTGCACGGGGGTATTTGAAACAGACAAAAAAATTATGAAATTGTGAAGTTAAGTGTTATAAGAAAATTAACTTACTAAATAGTCTACACCTATATATGTTATATAAACAAATTATATAAACAAATGCCTAGTGTGGATATTTGTCGTGAAAATAATGGTTTTCTCAACAAAAGGTTTGATTTTTCAACATTTTATTGGTCCGACGATCTCGCAGAACCCCGGATATTCGACAATTTTTCTTTCTCTAGTTTGAAAATCCTTCGGCAAAAAAATATATTGAATGAAATATATATTGCCTAAAACATAATATTTAGGAATCTACAGGTTTCGATTATTTCAGATATATAACTTTTTTTTGGATGGTTAAAATTGAAATAAATATAACGTATTTCGTAAATGGAATATGATACCTCAAAACAGACAACGTTTTTAGAATTCAACTCTAAAATAGTATATTAGTATATAAGTTGTAATTATAAAATATGTATACCCTAACGATAGAAAATATCAGAATATTCTCACGCGAAAAAGCCCAGCCCGTTTCAGGCTATCTGCAGGCTCGATTTGAATCATTGCATCTCTAGAGATAGTCTGAGAGATTTGGGTCATTTAAAGATGAATGAAGCGACGGTCACATAATGATCCTATTGCATTCGTCAAGTACCGTGCGGGCAGAGTTATTTACAGTAGTTGGCCGCCACCAACCCGACTCCCTGTTTAAATTTTTCTTCAAATTATTACCACTATTTTTTAATCAATGAATTTTCTAATTATGCACATTTGATAATTATAACTTATACACTCATATACTATTTTGGAGTTAAATTCAAAAATATTTTCTGTTTTGGCGTATCTTTTTTCATTTTCGAGATATGTTATATTCATTCCAATTTTAAGCATCTACAAAAAAGTTATATATCTGAAATAATCCAAACTTGTAGATTCCGATTTATTACGTTTAAGGCTGTTAACTTAAAATTAAGAAAATCTATTTCTAAATTTTAATCCGAAAGCTTAACAAAAGACCTTTAATGAGTATCGGCTTCTCTAATGAGATAGCCTCCCTGCTTGTTATCTGTGATCGAATTCTTATTTCAATTTCGAAAGACATTTTAAAGCCTTCTGACCATTTAAACGAGCTACCTGGATCTTTAAAAATATAGATTGAGAATCTTAAGTGTATCTTCAGAGATTTCTATTGGCAGGGCAATGAGAAAATTCATCAATTAATAAAAGTGGTTATAACTTTTTTTGCTAGAGAATATTCTGAGATGTTCTATCGATAGGGGTCAAATAATTTCCATTTTAAACCGTTTTAAAAAAATAATTCTATAATTATTATTTATAAAATAAAGAACAACTAGTCCTGGCATTGGAAATGCGTTCGTTTCAAAAAAGAGGTCCCCTAAAAATACTTGCAATTTGTTATGAAGAGTTTTAAACAATTAAAAACAGATTGTTGTATTTTTTCGGGAAAATTAAATAAAATCGCATAAAAAAGGTATCGTGCCATTTTTCCCACTAACAACGTTTTTCGAGTTATGAATTTTTGAAATAATTGAAAAATCCCGAAAATCCACAAGTGCGAAAACGATGTAGCTCCGAATGTATAGTTCTTACGAAAAATCACAATTATACATTATTTATCCATGAAGGTAAGGTTTGGACGCATTCGTACTAAAAACATTAAATTGTCTGTTAATAACGATTTTTTACAGTAACAAAAT
The DNA here is from genome assembly GCA_010014905.2 of Druon quercuslanigerum. Lineage (NCBI taxonomy): Eukaryota > Metazoa > Arthropoda > Insecta > Hymenoptera > Cynipidae > Druon > Druon quercuslanigerum. The sequence goes on along the minus strand of JAAAKG020199060.1, from coordinate 10,377 downwards.
GATGATTATAGTCAACATTTTTTTCTTGAACTTCATTAATTTATAATAAATACAACCTATTGTTGTGGTAAAAAGAAGAAAAATGAGATATTTCTGTTCGTATTGTATCAAAATGTATACATCAACCAAGGTTAGTAGTTTTGTATCAATCATGTAGTAATAAGTAGTTCTTTATGCTTGCACATGTAAAACAAGAAATGTTATTATACTGGTCGTATTAACTGCAGGCATAAGAAACTTACTTTTCGCATAATAAAGATAATTTTTTATAATAATTCAAAAGATAATGTATCATATTGGTCATACTTAACCCTCCGCTGGTCGCAATACGATCTGACAGATCAGGCGACGGCGATTCCATCAACCGGGAAGGCTCACTGAACCTCGCTACTTTATTTTCCCTCAGACGTTCCAGTGAGTTGATGCAGTGCTCAGGATGTGTGCAGCTCAATGCGACCCAACAAACGACCTACAACTTTTTCTGAGCACTCCCTCTCCTGCCAATCTAAAATTCAGCGAAGTTCCTGAAAGAATAGACACAATTTTACAATTAGTAAGTAACAAATAGCTGGTCGCAGAAGTGAGATAGCATCCATCGATGAGTTGTACTGCGCTACTAAAATTTTTTGTTGTTGCAAATTGTGGTTTTTTTGTTTTTTATACTTGATTTTATTGCTCTTTTATGTTTTATTCTGTTCAATTTTCCTAACGAGAATTGAATTTCAAGAAAAATAGGTTTAAAGTGGTTTTTGTATTTTCTTAAAAATTCGACACGTATAAAATTTGCGAGGCAAATTATTAATTATTCCTTTGATTACACCGTGGGCGTGGGTTACGATAGCCCAGGCCTATTCTGAATTCATCATTCGTTTTTATCATTATTTGAACCAGCACCATTAAAGGCCCTACTATATTTTCTTTCGATTAAAAACAAGTTGAAATTATTTTGTAGGTTAGCGTAATCCACGGTGTACTCTACGGGAGAAAAATAGACTGCATACGCAGAGGGTGACAGTTTGATGCACTTTAAAAGTATAAAAATGAGGAACAGATGGTGCATATTATAAATAAAATGTGACTGTGATCGATTTAATAATTAAAATTAAAAAAAAGTATTTGATAAGAGTAAAGAAATAATCTAAAATTCGTATAATTAGATGTGGAAATCGAATGTAACTCGCAACCGAAACATTCAGGTTTAAATGTGAAGCAATTTTGTCTGATTTTTTGTATACATTATGTAAAGAGTATAAAGACCCTTAGTAAAGGTCACTTTTTTGGAAAAAATTCTATTTTTCATGTATAAATTAAAAGAAAGAAATTTTCCTCGGTAGCATCGTTTTAGTAATGTGTTCTACGATTCAGCGAAGCAGGGGACCGGTAAGGCAGTTTTCGAGCTCGAACTTGGGCGACCCTAGCGAGAAAAGGAAAAACTACCACTGAAGTCTACATGTAATAAAACGCCCATTATGACTGACATTGATTTATTTTGGTGTGAACACACCGTATAAGAAAAGAAGGGCCCCCTACGCAAAATAGTGCTATATGGAGCTCTATGTATAAAAAGACAGATTGTACAAACATGCAAGATATGAAATATGATATTAATTATGAAATCTAGAGCTCGACTTTGTTGACCTTGCGAGAGTTTATACAAAAAGGTTTCAAAATTTGAATTTTTCAAACATATATTGAAATATGAAATTTAGTTGAGCATATTCTTTTCCTCGTAAACAAACTTTTAGGGCGTATTGAAATGAATCCAATCTAATTTTAAAGCATCAATTGTGAAACAATCAGGGTCTATTTTCCAACGTACGTATTTTTTACACTTTGCGTTAACTCGCGTAGCAAACAAATCAACCTGTGGCCCACTTCGATAAAGTAAGCGATGGCCGTCATGTTATCGGTATGCAGTAGAATTTAGCAGCGATTAAAATTGTTGGCGAATTTTTTTAATCCAAAAAACGTCGCAAGTGGCTCTAAGTTAATTAATATTATGCGTTTTTTCGTTTTCCTTCCAATGACCCGAAACTCTTTTTCCCTTGCTAAACGCTGCCCACCGCGTTAAGGAAGTGTCACCAAAGATTTCAAGCATAAATTAGTTATTTCTGATGGTTGACTAGCTGTAAAAAATTGTGTAGTCCACCACTACAATTCATTATAAAAATTACTCAGAATCTTCACCTTTGCATGATAGTTATTATTATTGGTCAATAATGCTAAGTACAGTAGGACTCAGGCAGGTCACAGGAAGAAATCTTAGCTACACCTTGTGGTAGTGACGTATCTGAAAATGTGCAAGGCTCTAATATTTGACCGGCTGTTACAGGCTGGTCAGTTTTCACGAATACAGCACTGACTTTCATTGCGTCGTTTGCGTGTACACTTACTGATCACGCTCAGTGGAGAAGTTCACGAGTCCTTTTCTATTTTTTCTCACATATCTTTTTATGCATTAGCCCGTAATTCAGCGCCGGGAAAAATGATAAGAAACTGAGTAATTCTGCCAGTCTTTTTATGGAAATAATTTTCTCTACATGTAATGTTTGCAAGGAATTTCTGATATTTGATATCTTTTCAGCGGATAATTCTACGGGAATATTACGCGAATCATAGGTGAAGCCTAAAGATTTGCATCGATGGCTGCGTCGAAGACAACTTGTGCTGTCGTTGAACATAAATCTTAAAAAGCTTAGTAACGCTCTTCCTTCTGCCACATTTCTGTGACAATTCGCGATTGAATTTCCAATAAGCAACCAATTTTCTAAATAAACTACCGATTGGAAACCTAGTTTCCGTAAGTAAGCTGTAACTGGTTTGAAGATCTTTGTCAACACATATGGCGCTGTGCTTAAACTGAATGGCAGGCATGTAAATGTATATAGTTTGCCATTAAACGAAAAACGTGAAAATTTCGGAAGGATTTATGAACAGGAATAATATAAAAGACGTCTTGTAAATCTTAAGTTTGCCAAGAAGCAATCTCGTATCAATAATTTTTTAACAGTTTGGTTATCTTCTAATTTGAAATGCTGAGGCGATAAAAACTTATTTAAGTCCTTTCAATTTAAGATAAGCCTATTTTTGCCATTTGGCTTTTTAATTCTAAAAATATCCGAGACGAATTGTCCTTTAACAAAATCACACTTTGATATTGCGACTTTTCTGTGATCGAAGGGGATCTTAGAACCGTTGATCTACGATAAAACCGTCTTATCTGCAGTTATTATTTGAAAATGTGGCAGAAAAAATTATAGCCTCTTATGTGACTTCCGGGGATTATTTCATGTATCGTCAAGCCTGGGATTTATGATACTTCCTGGATTGACCTCTCCTCGACGAGCGTTAATCCTTTGCGCTGGTAAGATGCTTGAATGGTTGACCAATAAAATATAAGAGGCTAAAAAGATAGTGCGGAGTTTAATTACTGAATAGGATATAAAGCAAGTTGCCTTTAAATAATTGTCTTATTTCGGTGATATTTATGAAGTTGTGCTCTTTCTCTATACTGGGTAATCTGTTCACTTTTAGGGAGGTTATAGAGAAATCAGACGCAAGTATTAAGCGTATGCTCAAGCTTGGTATTTTGATTGGAAGTGATTCTTTATTCCTGTTAAGCACGTGAAGTATGCAATTTTTTTATTTTTAGTTTATAGTTTCAGGTTATTGCTACCATTTTCAATGAAAAATAAACAATTTCCCTATGACCTGTCACATTTTATAGAGCCCAAAGCTCCCATATCGAGTGTTGTTCGCGGATATTTTTTAAACCGGTTTCAATCAGTTAACTCTAGATAATCATTCGAGAGTCAACCTGATTTAAAAAGATAGCCTTATTAGAAGTTTTGAAATAACATGACCATCATAATTGGTTTGGAATAATCAATTGTTAAAAATGATTTCCGAAGTGGAAATGGAATTCGCAGGGAACATCCTTGTCTTCAAACATTTTTCAAAACATATACCAATAGATTCAGGGGTAGCTGGATACAACTTGGTGTAATCCCATTTTCAGAAAAAATAATGTAATTGCAATAAAATTTAGTCGAAATGCAAGTTAAAAAAATTACTCACAAAATTTGCAGAGACACGTGGTAAAGGTTTCAATTCGACATCAGGTCGAATGAAGAAGACCAAATGATTCACCTGCGGGAGAAAATTAGCTACTCGCAAAGGGAAAAGAACAATGAACCTAATAAAAAAACCGAAAACCCCAATTAAAAAAGAAAATATTGTTGACGACTACTTTTTCTGACATTTTTAAGGTAACAGCATTGTCAAGCTTCCAACTCAATGTTAACTTTGCTTCTAAGGAAGAAAACCCACTTCAAAATGAGACCAGATTATAAGTTGCACAGAGAATTTCTGAATTTCTATCTCCACGGTAGCAGAGGAGGTGGCGGGCTAAATAATTTCCCTCCAACTTCGAAAACACGTTCGTTATTAATAGACTTGATGGGCTAAATTGAATTTGCCAGAAATCCCTAACACTGCCTATGCCTAGGACCTTAGAGCCCAGTTAAGAGAGGGAGATATGAATGAGAGAGAGAGAGAGAGAGAGAGAGTACTTCGTAACATTAACCGTTTAACACACCCGAATGAATATTATGCAAAACGTATTGTTGCTGACTTTTCTAATACAGGATTGCTTCGTTGTAGAACGTCCTTCACCACTTCGTTCACTCAGCGTAACAGTGCGTGAACCGTCACTCCACTCTAATTCCTGAATGTCACCTCAAATCTGGGTGCACACACCTGATTATTTTTATGTGAATTTGTCACATTTCCATCTATTTAATTTTACGCAGTTTTACGTCGAAAAAATTCTCTTTATTGAACAGTACCGTTCTGAATCCATACTTATTTGGAGTGACCGACGGGGGAGTTGGACTTCATTTCCGATCATCCAATTGCATGATTACTCCGATATCGGGAAGCAGTGATGAACGAGTGCCTCGAGGTGATAGGTAGGATGCACCTCCTAGGCCATGTTATGGGTAACTTTAGGTAGGGTTTTCTGCTGATATTGCATTTTATAGCCTGGGAACCGTCGAAGTCGGAATCGGCAAGCGTGATTACTAATTCCTGAATTTTCAAAAATTTATGCAACTAAGATTTCTTGCCAGGCATGTGCAGTGTTGCTAAGCAGATAAAGTAAAATATTTAATTAATTATATGAATCACGATTCCAACAGTTAATTGCGATAATTTTGGTTCCCAAATGATATGCTTTGTTTTGTGAATGCAAAACCGAATTAGTTATTAATGATTCTATTATTTATTAAACTTATCCCCTAATTTGTCTATTATTAGTACTACTTCAAGATCTGTTAGAGTTGCCGAAAATGTATAAATAATGAGGAAATCGCTATTATTTATTACCAGTATTATTGGAATTTTGACATTCATCGGATGATCTTAAATTTTAAAATTCGGGTGGCTAACCGAAAGTTATTGATTTTATCGTTACGAATTTTTAATTTTCATTAACAATCAACCGTTGTCCAGTTCTCTCGCTGTGCAATTAGCGTGCTCTCGGCATAATGTTCTTAGTTCTCTCCCTGTCTCATCTCCTCCACTGTTTTGGGTCTAAGGTGGCTCGCATGGGGAGGTCGGCAGCCTCGGTCATTGTATATTATATAGCTGAGGTGTGGACACTGCTATAATGAGGAATGGTAATTTTCAATTGTGCACTCTCGCAGGGTCCACCGTAACAAACCCGCCCCGGAATTTCAGACAAACGCCCTCGCTTGTTACCAGTGTCCAAGCTTGTCGACCTTTACTGGCATAGTAATTTAGTTAATACTATGTATAATTTATATTTGCACAGTTTCGCATCAGAATTTCTTAAAATTAGAAATCAGTTTCCAGACACACTCAGTTTATTGTTTATACTTCCAATATTGAAATCATAACCCATATAACTGACCCTACATTAAGGCACTTTTTTATGGGATCTTATTCCCTTTCTATATATCACCACACTACACTGGCGCTGCAACAGGAGGAGTTTGGGTGTTGAGATCCACGTATTTATAGTATTGGCACTTACGAGGGTTCAAGGCAGTGAGAGAATGGATCAGCGATCTATGCGGGTTGTAGTCTCTGCTTCGGCATTCTTATCCTTCATGATGCTGATGGTGGAGCTTCGTTTATGTCTGTGGAGGAGTGATACGTAGGATTTGTATTCTCGCTGACAGAGAGGTCATACTGGTTCCTGTCTGGTGAATCATGAAGTGGTTCCAGGTTGTCATGAACGGTAGTTCGACAGAAGTAGAGCACTATTAGCATTGGCAATAGGGCCAGACCGGTATAGGAGACATGTGTTAATGACGTATGACAGGACTGTCTCTGCTTTGCATAAAAAAATCATATAACTGTTTTCTTCCCTATGTTAGGACTGTCTCACATCTTTCTGGAGAGTTGTTGTGGTTTAGCCTGTTATCTGGGGGGATTCGCGGAGTTTTTGTAGTTTTTGAGATAACTTGGCAAGGTGCAGGTGAATCTGTGGTTCATATCTGGTTATAACTTGTTCATAAACGGGTTCTAATCCTGGTAGGTTTACCATAGTCATTTGTAAGTTACACGCTCGCGCATTTGGATCAATCTCAAAACTTTGAGAGTATTATGGCGAGCAGGTTCTGTAGAGTAATGCAACTCGGCACCTATTGCATTGAGTGTTGCATATTTCAGTGATGGGTTGAGCAGGAATTGAGCCTCACATATTTGAGGAATGGATGTCTCATAAATTGGGTACGTGCCTGGGCACAACAGGCTTCTGTTCATGCTTTTACAGAGGGCATACCCAACCTGGGTTATTAGCATGTAGGTTCGCTGCGTCTTCTTCATGATTAGATTGGCGAACTTTGATTGTACATGCGCCCTTCCTGTCCTGTTTTCCAAAATTTGTTGTTGTACCGGAAGTGCATGCACTTCATAAATGGTGTATTCGTCTTTGGCAACTATTGGGATGTCCAATACAACGTAGAGTGTACCGTTTATGCTGGTAATGGTTACTATGACTAATCTATCGCTAAAAATAATGATAGGATATGGCGGTAGATAGCTTCCGCGCTTAGGTCCTAAATAGTGCACAATATTATATTAGTTGTGGTATGTTAAATATCTAATATCTAATATTATCCTTAACAATACGTTACCAAGAGCTTATCGGCATGCTTTGTGAACCTTGTACCATAGTCGGTTTCCAGAATTACTTTATGATTTTCGGTGAACTCCACGATGGTATAAGTTTCCGTCGCACGTTTGCTAAATTTATTTTGTGTTTTTTTTTATTGCGTTCAGTGACCTAACCTTCTCACCATAACGCACCTTCGACCTCTCTTTAGCTTTTATAATATTTTTAGCTGCAGTTTTCTGAATTTCATTTAACCTTGTTCTTAAATCGCGCAGTTTTTCGATATACTAGTTCAAAGGGGCTGAAGTTGGTAGCTTCGTGTACCGATATATTATATGCGAACATGGCGAAGGCTAGTAATCTATTTCAATCATCGTAATATTTCGCGTAATGTTTAACATAATCGGCATGCACGATAGGGCTACGTTCCAGGGAACCGTTGGTTTGTGGGCGGTACCAAGATGTACTAATCCCTTTTACTTCGCATATTTTTCTTAGTTAGTGCATTAGTCTGCTGACGAAGGTTCCTTCTCGATCCGTAAGGATGCAACGAGGGGCTCTGTATTGTGCAAACAGGTGCGTGACCACCGTGTGTGCGATGGTATTTGTCTTAAAATCGGGAATAGGAACGGCTAGGTAGACCTTACTGAAATTATCTTGCATCGTGACTATGTGCCTGTTGCCGTTAGTGGCGGTAGAGAGTTTACTGACAGTATCGAGGGACACTTGATCAAATACGCTAAACAGAGTATCCGTAATCACCATTGGTTCGCTTGTGCTTGCCCTTACAAGTTTATTTAGACAGCTTTTACATATGTATCGTTCTCCTATCCTCCTGTATGTCTTAGTAACTCCCTTGTACCATGCATGTAGACTATTTTGGAATTAATAAATTATTTTAGGCCTTAATGCCTCAGGTGGAACTTCTAACCTACCTTGACATAGGGTAATTGTGACATTACCACCCCGGAATATATCGTCTAGCCACTCAGGCATCCTATTCTGAGGTAATGTGCCTAGTAGATCTCCCGAATGATCCATTAAGATGTTCTTTGTTTGTCCTGGTCCAGTGTCTTTTTAAGGCACTCCAGTCCTAAATTCACGTCTCTGCAGTCGATTTCGTCAAAGTGATTTCTTTTGACTACCGTAGGGTACACTATTTTTTCTGACCGGTGTCATCAAGATCTGTCCCTTTTGGGGCCGATTTTCTCATAGATCTTGGGGGTAACCACGCTCTGTGGCTATTAAGAGTTTGAAAATAGGGTTTGTTGGATCGCAGTCTTCTAAAATGAAATGGGTGTAATTTTTTCTGCGATATCTTGGAGGTTTGTTCTACATCTGACGTAGATATTTTTCTATCGGAAGAGGAAGAAACGTCATCTATAGGTGGGAGATGTATATTTAGCGTATTCCGTGGCAAGAGGGTGTTGTTTTGCTCCCCTGTAATAGACGTTGATGAATTGAGTTGTCGTGGGGGCATAACATGCACCTCTCTGGCAGACAGATCCCCTTCAGGGTTGCTTTCCTTTAGTTTGTCACCATTGGTTTCTGGAGTTGCACTCGCAGCCGGTATGGCTGAAGAACCTGGCGTATGGAATAGTGATCTCTATGAAGGTTGAGTCTCTATAATGGGGGATCCTATTACCTCAGGTAGATTCTTGAACCGTACGATGCTTCTTCTGCCCGCCCCGGAATTTTTTTTTTCGGGTGGGCTTTCTGTGTCTAAAGAAGTATACTTAGGATTTCTGTCATTCCTCGTATGAAGGTGCCTACAAAAGGAGTCTAGATATGCGTTTACTCTAGCGAGGAGGGGATCGTCATCGTTGGTTCATGGATCCATGCCTTGTAAGGTAATCAGAAACTCTTGATACTCTTTCTCCGTTACCGCGGAGCATTCTATTTGAAGTATTTCGTCTTGGTGGACATCGTCAAGTGCTTCTTTGTCACGTATATTAAGTTGCGGCAGCATTTTGAAAGGGCAGGATCCGGACTAGTACCGTAATTTGTTGCTATTTTGTTGCTAATTTGTTGCGCAAAAATTAATTTTGTCTCTCATGCCCTTTCCGAGAAACGCGTTGCCTCGTACCGTAATATTAAGCTACGGCAGCAACATGCACTAACTCGGGAACGGAGAGAGCTATTGATACGAGCCTGGCGGAATATTTTGTTGCTATTTTGTTGCTGAAAGATAGCATGACCTCCGGATCTCGAAACCAACCTTTAAGTGTCGATCCCGCCCACCCCTTGGCGGTATTAAGCTACGGCAGCACCGGAGAGCTATTTCGTGAACGGAGAGAGCTATCGACATGCGGTTGGCGGCGTATTAAGAAATAATACAAACTATTTGCAATATAAACTGAGTCTGTAAAGTTTTTCCGGTAATGTACAGATGTATTTATAATATTGGAAAATGAACATAAATAAACTTCATGGGGTTTCACATTAAGGAATATTTAGTGGCCTGGTAGGCTCTATCACAATATACAAAAGAAAGTAAACAAAAGCGAACAAGCACAACATGAACATCTATGACTATTTTTGCTGTAACATTGGAAAATCAAAATGAATAAGCTTCATAAGATTTCACATTAAAGTATATTTAGTGACTTGGTAGGCTCTATCAAGATAGGCAGAAGAAAGTAAATAAAAACAAAGCTGTATGCATCTTGAACCGACCGTTACACGGGAGAGTGGACTGCACGCTTCAGCTTAAAAGTGCGCCATGTGATGTCGCAAAGTTATGTGCGTGAAGGGGGTAAAAGCAATGTGTAAATTAACTTTTCTTTATTGTTTACATTTTTTTTCATTTATTGTACATCCTGGTATGTTATTCTTCTATTATTAACTCCTAAATTCTTAACAAAATTGTTAAATAAATTTTTAAGAGTGTAAACAATATAATTGTTTAAATAATTACTTTTTTCAACCAATGGATAGGTCTTTTAGTTTTATTTGTATGCATATTTATATATGTTTAATCTCTCCCTTTGACGAGTTCGAGGGCCTCCGCACCCTGTACATATATTTACAAATCCATCCTTAGTCTAACTTAATAACTACTTACAGTCAAATATTTCGCCTTACGTTATACAAATAATAATAATAATAATAATAATAATAATAATAATAATAATAATAATGTTATAAGAGCCTCGGTGGCTCAGTGGTTAGATGCTCGGACTTCACCTCAGAGGTCCGGGGTTCGATCCCTTAGCCGGTACCTCTGGAAATTTTTC
>JAAAKG020199059.1:0-49522 GCA_010014905.2 Druon quercuslanigerum | reverse complement strand
GAGTCGCCCTGAAAGACACCTCTTTGGAAAGTGACCTTGTTAGTTGCCACACGATTTTTTCCAGATAGGATAGTAAACCTGGTTTTCCAAAGTTGCATCAATTTCTCTATGCACCTCACAATTTGCGGATGAACCTTTAAGCTGTCTAAAAGACAGATGATAAGTTTATGGGAGATCGAATCAAAAGCTTTCCGATAATCAATCCAGCCCATCGATAGGTCACGTTTGTAGGATGCTGCATCTTTGCAGACGCATCTATCGATAAGCAGGTTCTCCTGACATCCTGCTACGCCTTTATATATATATATATATATATATATATATATATATATTGTAATGAAGTTTCCTACAATAAGTTAAGAAGAGGGACTAAAACTTCACAGAGTCACGCCGAAGTCCGATTTGTGTTATCATTAGAGTCACGCGTACGTGTCAGACGAAACCACCCCAAAGCCAACTCCCAAATAATATTAACCCAGGTTAAGTTTGAGCTGGCTAAGGCATCCCGAGCCACCCGAATCACCAACAATGTAATATAATGATTCTTGGTACGTTAAGACGATTTTTTTTAAATATAATAGCACAATACAATTGCGGGTTCCTTCTTTGTAAAGGGCTCGGAGAGAAGTAAGGGTGCTAAGTAAAGAAATCCGACCGCGCGTTAATTATTATTATTATTTATTTAAAAAAACCTGAAATGTAAGGGATCGGAGTCGGGAGAGGTTACCTGGGGAGAACGAAGATGACGCAGCGACGACGACGACGAGCCCAGGGTTCCGACATCTGCGGTAGCTGTAAAAGTCCACACAGCAGACCAACTGACAGTTCATAAACATTGAACTGTCAACAGCATGATATTGCCGTCCGCCAGTGACCGCGTCGGTCCCGAGAGGTAGAACCAAAGTCAAGGTAACCACGCAGGAACCAAGTACACGCGACCAATGGCAACCTCGGTAGTCCGTGGATGGAACCAACCACCAGCACGGATCCGACCAGGGGTGAGAGCAAGGTGGAAAATGGCCATTGGATCTCGCCCGTTGGCACCAGCCAATCAACGATGACCACGCCCGAACGACGGAAGGTCCAAGCGAAAACAGCGGCAACCAGACGGAACGCGAGCAGACACAAGGCAGAGTTGACTTGGGGCCCGGCATAAGCGGAGGGCCGCTACGCACCGAGGGTAAAGGAAATTGATAGCAACGGAGAGAATCAAACAAATGGACGCCCGGAAGACCCTGGCTGTAGCCGAGTGGCTGAGAAGTAAGTGCAACTTTTTCCATACGGTTTAAGTGTTCTCCCCCCCCCCTCGGTTCCGATCCGCGGAAATAGGAGACCCCCGCGCGCCGCGTGGCTTGAAACCTGGAGGTATGCTCGGCTCAGAGGCTGATGGCGGCAGGTGAGGCGAGCAAATCCCTCCGACGGCCAGGCAATACAAGTGCCAAGAGTGAAACCGTGGTCGTGAGGATTAATGCTGGTGTCTTCGGCCATTCTCTCCGGTAGCACGTGGGATCGATTGATAATTTTTTGGAGTGTCTCTCCGTGTCTCTCAGTATTTTAGGGCTAGGTTAGAAATATGGCAAGCTTCGCGTAATGTGTATTCGCTTTAGGTTAATCTTCAAGAAATAAATTTGAATGTTTATAGTGAAAGTCAGACGCGATTAATTTGTTTTCGGAAAGTGTCTCTCGCTCGCGAGAGTTCTCCCCCCCCTTCCCCCGCCCCTTGTTGTAGTCCTATGTGCGATGATAAGCGGAGCCGGGAAGCAGATCGAGTATCGTCGGGGTAAAAATTCAAGGAACCTCGAGGGTTATTCAAGAGTGACCCACGGTAAGTGGCAGCCAAGATTCTTTTTCTTTGTAAAGAAGATTTCCCACCTGAGCCAACCCCTGGCCAGGTAGTTTTAGCAGTATGCACACGAAAGTTGGATATCCTCATTAAAATATATATTTTTTAGATTTTTTACTTTGTGTTATGTTACAAACGCAATTGTTAAAGTTGAATATAAAATCACAAAAACTTTAGCCTCACTTTAAATTAGTTAGCCTGTAAATTTTGAAATGAAGTCGGTGTTGTGATACTTGAAAATAAAATAAAAATATATAATGGGTTCTGGGTTCGGATCCCAGCGGAGATAGAGACATTTTTTTCACAATCTTAAGATTTATCAATATTTTAACAATATTGATATGGACCAGTAGACAAACAAAATTAACATCTAATATTATTAATATAATAATACATTTTTTGTGATAATATAATTTTACTGATTAATGTATTATATAGCTGTACATGACTTAAGTTCTGTAAATTAACTATAAAAAAATGTCTTTATAATCTCCATATACTTTCAAAAATACGCATGATAAATTTCGCAGTAATATCGACTTTCCCGTTTTGTAAAGCTGCATAAGGATCTCACTTGTTAAAAAAAAATCTCATCAATTTTCATTACAATTGTCATCAGAGAGACACCATCTATCCCATATAAAATTGGAAACCCAAGCCTGTATAATTGTCTATAACCTATTTGATCCGGCATATAACCTTACCAGAGGTAAGTTCAATCTGTTTTTATAAAATTTTGTACTCTAACTTAACTTAGTAGAACAGATATCTTTGATGATTTTTAGTTCATGTTTTACAAATATTTGTAAAGTTATGATAGCTATTGTCTACATGTGCTTAATTTTAAATCGTATTGCACATATAAAGACCGAGGGGTTTTTTAATTATCATGTAGTAATTGATAATAAAATGGTGATTTGGGATTGCGGTTCTTTGGACTTCTACTTAAAAAGCTGACTGAGGTTCTTCTGTAATTAATAATTTAATTGGTCCCACACCCTTTAAAACATCATGCATTACATATTTACTAATGCCTAAAAAAATTTAGTACTTTAGTTTATCCAGCTTTCATTTGCGATATATTCCAAAAACCTGCATTCCTTTTTTAGGATCCTGACTATTTTTGTGATCGGTACCACTACGGTGAAGAAGATTTTCATCTTCCAATAGCATAGTATGTGCTTGCAGTTTTGTAGAAGCGCAAATCTAACTACATTCTCCTGCAGAAAATGGCTCTGACAGACTCTTTAAAGAATTTCTACATCTTCTATTAACGGTTGGCTTTCTTAAAATTCAAATCAGAAGAAGATTTCTTGTAACGAAATAAATTGCTCCTATTTTATGAACTATTGATTTGCTTCCAACAGGATTAACTGTTTGAAAGTAATCATAGAATACCTAAATGATAATAGCGTTATATATATAATAATAGCAATTTCCTCTAAAATCGGTGAAACGACTGAACCAATGGGAGTACCACACTTTTGCCTACAAAAAGATCCATTAATTTAGAATTGTTTTTAAAACAATCGAGTACGCTCTTTAATATTATGCCATCTATTTAAAATTTCCTCTTGAACTGATTTGAGGGGTATACTTATAAGCATTGCAACAAAATCCAATGTCCTATCTTTCTCTAATTTTCAAGCATCTTGAAAGTGTCTCTTTTTGATTGTTTTAACATATTTTTATTAAATAAATCCAAATTTTTATAAGTTAGAAGTAGATTCTCAATATCCTCAACATAATCTGATTTTTTTACAAACGGAAATATTGCCTTTATCAACATTTACGAATTCAGAAAACCTTTAGAAATCTTACGGTCAATATTACTAATGCGCAAACAATTTTTATCAACAAACCTCTTTGTCATGTGTAACAACCTCTTTCAGAAATCTTACTGATGTAATATCGGAATTTTGTGTATATTTAATTAAACATATTTTATTATTTGCATCAGTTGTTTCAACATACTTTTTATCTCTGCACCTTTATCTTTTTATTTTTCGACAAAAAAATTTATTTTTGTTTTCTTCTTTAGGAAAAAATTGTTATATTTTTTTAAATTGCAATGGAAACATTGTATAGGGTTGTATAAATTTTTGCGTTGGACTCTTGGTCTGGTTTTCAAGATTGCTGCATATTCGTGTTCATAATCATTATTATTATGTACAATAATACTTACCGGTCTCTATGAACTTTTTTTATTACAATTCTCAGCGGAATAAGAGAATGCCACCCACTTCGTCTGGTTGAGTTAACTCACTTTTTTGTTTATCGACATATTTTACTTTTAATAACAAATTGAAAAGACAAGACTCGTGACCAGCTAAAATTCTGTATTAGAATTTTTTTCGTCTTTTCAGGTTCGCAGCTTCACATGCGTTGACTTGCGTCCATGATGTGGGCAACAACGTCGAAGAATTTTTGCAAATTTCTTCAAACCCAGCTTTAAACATAAACTCCATAAGAAGCCCCTCCACGACTCTTTAACGTCGGATTAAGCATGGATTGAGATTTTGAATCCGGCTAAGCTGATGTGGAATTTTGAAGGATGATATCGTTCTCAGGCAATAGGGCATCGTTGTGGGTACCAAAGGGTTGGAAAGTGAAACGTCCGAATTATTACCGACTAATCGAATAGGCAGGTAGCAGAAGACTGCCGTCTCGTGTGGGAGGTTTTGGACATTAGGACCAGGAAGTGGTCCGTACGGTAGCGGGTGCTTGTAACTTCTTTACAAGATGTCACATCTTGAATACGCCTCTGTGGCACGCACAGGTATGTATAAGTCTCTCTAGCGCAAGAATATCGCATAGCGCTTCTATCGATGAGCTCAAATAAACTTTGGCGCATTTTTCGAACTCAAATTCAATTCATATTTCCTTAGTGTTTGTTTTGACAATCCCTATATCTACATGCAGTTGCTCTTTATTTTTAGCATAGATCTTAAGTTCATCCGTGTAAACAACATGAGTGACCTTGTGCTTTCGATTATTAGGTTTGCCGCAAAGATACCCCTGCGAATGATGAAGTGCTGGAGATAGTAACAATAATGTAAGTCAAAAGAGTAGTAAGCTCATGAAGTCGCCCTGAAAGACACCTCTTTAAAAGTTGACCTTAATAGTTGTCAGACGATTTTTCCAGAAGAGATAGTAAATCTAGTTTTCCAAAGTGGCATTAATCTCTCTATGCACTTCACGATTTGCGGATGGACCTTAGCTTTCCGAAAGACAGATGATAAGTCTATGGGAGGTTGAATCAAAAGATTTTGGTAATAAATCCAGACCATCGACAGGTGACGTGAGTAGGATGCTGCATCTTTGTAGACACATCTATCGATGAGCAGTTTCTCCCAACATTCTGCTATTCCATTTTTTGAACCGCGTTGTTCATACATTTCAAACCACACGTGTCCGATTGTTTAAACGATCGTATCATTTAAAATATCTGTAAATATATTATACAGTGTGTTCGGACAAGTGAGTAACCTGTCATCCTTTGGTTCAGGTAAGTTGCCCATTTTCGGCAGAAACACTGTGCGCTGTTTCACCAAATATTAGGTGAAAATACGAGCCAGATGCTGATGGATTAAAGGAAACTTCTTCCACCAGAGGATCTTGATGCCATCTGTTCCCGGACTGGAATAGTTGTTCATACCTCTGAATACTTTTTCCATCTCCTCGGTAGTGACCGGTGTGCATTCTTCCTCGTGTGTTGTTAAGAGAGCATCACACAGCTTCTTGAAGATATTTATGTTCTCTGAGTCTTCGTCCAGTCTATTTTGCACTTCGTATACTTCTTTCCAAAGTACTTTGACCTCCTCTCAAAGACAGCAGCTAGAGGGTCTTCGAAGAGTCGAGATGGATCAGAGAGAAACTGTTGGTTTTCTCTGGCCCACCTGTCTCTCCGCTGTAGACTTGTCTTAGCGTCAGATAGTGTCCGTATTCTCTCAACAATATATGTTGCCTGATGGTCAGTAGCTTTGACTTATTAAGTGTGTGATAACGGATCCGGTGTTCACGTGCGAACTTTCGAACCTTGGCGGTAAAATTCCTGCCCGATATATAAATTCAATCACACATTCATTGTGGGTCGCATACTGTCTTGCCCAGCCTATCTTTATGGCGAGTTGATGCATTTGATTTTTGGTCTTATGATCAACCTTTGCTTTTATTTTACGGTTTGCATCATTCAAAGCTCTTGCTGTATTACACACACATTAATTGATAGTCCAGATGTCAGATTCTTCGGAAACATAATTTAAGGTAGTTTTACAGGTAACTAAGTTACCTTATCATAAACTGCCCAAAATTAAATTTCAAACATTTTCATCGATTTCACAAAATTTACGAATTTTTTGGTAATTTATGGAAATATTACAGGTAATTTATTGTAAAAATTCATTTTAAAATTTTTAGAAATTTTGGAAATTTTCGGTAATTTATGGTAACTTTAAAGCTAAACATGATAACTTATCGAAATTACCCAAAATTTAATTTAAAACAATCTGATGAATTTCCCCAAATTGTTTGGTAATTTATGGTGATATAGCAGGTAATTAAAGGTACCTTACCACAAATTTCCAAAAATTAATTTTTAAAATGGTTAGTAATTTCTGGTAATTTATGGTAACTTTAAAGGTAAATATGATAATTTACCGAATTCACCCAAAATTTAATTTAAAACCATCCAAATGAATTTTCCGGAATTGTTTAGTAATGTATGGTAATATAACAGGTAATTTATGGTAACTTACCAAAAATTTTCCAAAATTCATTTTTTAATTTTTAGAAATATTTTTGAAATTTTCGGTAATTTATGGTAACTTTAAAAGTAAATATGATAACTTACCGGAATTACCCAAACTTTAATATAACACAATCTGATAAATTTCCCGAAATTTTTTGTTATTAATGGTAATATTATAGGTGATTTATGAATTTTTACCACAAATTTCCCAGTATTTATTTTTAAAAGGTTTAGAAATTTCCGAATTTTTTCGGTAATTTATGGTAACTTTAAAGTTAAATATGGTCACCTACCAAAATTACCCAAAATTCATTTCTTAAATGTTTATAAATTTCCGAAAATTTCTGGTAATTTATGTTAACTTTAAAGGTAAATATTTTAATTTATAAAAATGACCCAAAATTAAATTTAAAACAATCTGATAAATATCCTAAATATTTTTGTTAATTTATGGTAATATTGCAGGTAGTTCATGTAAACCTATAATCAGCCCACTCGCCGTAAGGAATGTAAGGACATTTTTGTGACAGACAATAGAATTTTGCGGTTATTTATGGAAATTTACATATATAATAGGTCAAATTTCCGTAAATTATCAAAATTTTTGAAAATTTATGGTAATAATGCTGTATTGAATAGAATACGAATACCTGTTTTGCAGACGCATGTCACCTACTTATAATAATTTTGTCACGCATGAGTACTTAAACAATAATTCAACTGAAATAATTGCAAGCAGAAAATTTTTTTATATTTCAAAATTTGGAAAATATTTGATACTTCATAATAATTATAATTATAAGACATCGAAAATATTAAAGGCATGGGCTAAAAAAGAATAAAAGTAAAAAAAGCCTTTGTGAGTCTAACCTATGTTAATAAAACAGGGTTAATCATTTCAATATTTTTTATTTTAACTTTAATTTTTATTTTTCAATAATTTTCGAAAATTATTAATTAAATTTTATATTATATTGAGCACACTTACCACCAAATTGCATAAGAAACGCGATTGCAGGTAGAAGCTTGCTGACAAATATCTTCATTTTCTTACAAGAATCTCGTATATGACGACTAATAAAAATTTTCCACCTGATTAGCTTTGCTTATTAATACCCAAAATTCTTTGAAATTGTTAATCTTAACGACCATCCAGAAGAATTCTATTTATAATCGACGCCACTGATTGGTAGCCGAGCGTATCAGTTTCTGCTTTCGAATCAAAAATTGCCACATGGAAGACTGTTAAAATTAAAATAATAATATAATAGAACTTGGTATCTTTCCCAATAATAAATCACGTAGTTTGATATCTCGAGTAAAGACTATTATCAGTGAAATCAAGCTAGGTTGTGAAATTTGTCTTTTTCAAGTTAACGCCAACTGAGAACTTTTTCCTTCAATACATTCTTATCTTTTTTACAAACTTTTTAAGATAACAAATAATATGTTTCATAACACTTTAAAAATGTCGAAAACTCAAATTCCAGAAGGAAGTTTTTATTAAAAAACTCAGATCTTTAAAAAAATAATTTTTCTATTATTTTAGGATTCAATATAATATTGCTATATCCATCTGTGCTTATATCGTACTTACTAGTTTGTCTAAAAATAGTCTCAATGAGGAAGAAAGTGAATATAATAATCAGTAAAGCTTATCTGGAAAATTGATATTATAAAAAATGAATATGACTGGAACCTGCCACCTTGTTATAGAAATTAAAACTCAAGTCTCGATTTTTCGTATAGTGCTGTTTCGTCATGTTTATGCGTGCGTTAATGGAGCAATTAATAAAAATAAAATAAAAATATAATAAAATTTGATAAAAATAAAATATTTTAAAACAACTTCTTAAAATTATTGATTTAATATAAAAAAATACGAAATTTTCCGAAGAATATAAACAAATACTGATAATTATTTTTTTAAATTTGAAAAACTGGCGTTTTGTTTGAGGATTCAGCCGTTCTTGTAGAAATTTGTATTTTTGTCTAAATGTAACCGTTCTTTATATTAAATCAAAATATATTTTGGTTAAAGATTATTCATTTTGTTTCAAAATTCAACTTTTTTATATAGAACTCGTATTTTTGGATTAAATATTAAAACATTTGGTTAAAATATAAACCATCTTTTTTACAATTCAACTTGAATTTTTTATTTGACTTTCTATTTGAATTTTTTTTATTTCCTGCAGAAAATAAGACCTATGTAAAAAATAGTTTTTTGATGATTTTAGGTTTAAAAATAATATCACTGATAATGTGCTTCAAGCTAGAAAAACTTCTTTCTGATCCAGAAATTTGAAATTTCTTTCACTCTATCGCTTCTCACCAGTTTTTTTTTATAAATTGTCGAATTTTAATAATTGACGGATTTCCAAATGAGAAATTTTAATTGTGAAAATTTATTTTTCAAAAAAGCTAAAAATTTTAGAAAAACCGCTACTGTAAAACTTATTATTACCTTTTTAGTTACAGAAACTCATTACTAAATTTAATTTAACAAAGAATAGAAATTTGATGCATAGAATTACTGAAAATGAAAATAATAATGCAAAGACCATGTTTGGACAGCTATCATACAATGCTCCTGTTATAATTTCAAAAATATTCCTGTTTAAGAGAGAAAAGAAATATATGATATGAAAATAATTGTTCAAACTACTTATTTAATTGTTAGCTACATTGTTACTTTTTGTAACACCTCTGCGATGAAAAACTCAACAGAATGTTGATTACGTATTTTGAGGCTCTTTAAAAATTCCAACACCCATTTTTGGGTTCTAACCCTTAATGTTAAAAAAGAACCCTTTGTTACCAGTCACATATGTATGACTCACATCAATCAGAAATTAATTTTTTTTAGAATTTTATAGTGTTAATGGATTCACTGATGTTTAGGCTATTTTAAAATACAGGAACGGCTTTTTAGGCTGCAAGCCTCAGCGCTAAGAACAGCACCTTGTTATCAGTCACATATGGCTGTAAAAAATAATCTTTTTTAAAATTTTACTGTGTTACTAGTCTCTGATTTTTGGGCGCTTTAAAAATACCAAAATCGATTTTCGGGAGCCAGCCCGTTGCGCCTAAGACTAACCTCTTTACACACTGTCAGTATTTTCGGGTTCATTGAAAATTTGAATTCGTGTTTTTAGATCAGTGTTTGATGTTTTAGATATGGGGGCAGTTTTTCAATAGAAAATCAAGCATTGGAGATCTCAAGAAGGGAACAGCACAACTTTCTATGTATTTTTTCTATATATAACTTTGCTACAGAAGTTACTTTTTACGTGTCAAAATTGATGCTTTCCAGTGCACGCCGATCTTTGACCAGGCCTTTCTCGCGCATGGATATCTTTTTAAAGTACTCTTCTTGCAATGCAATAGAGCTAAGAAATAGTTTAAAAGTACATTCTTGTTTTTCTCTTAAACTAAACAGTTAAACAGAGATGCAATCTTCTTGTGTCAAAATTGAATCTTTTTGGTACTCTTTGATATTTGATCATAGTTTTGTAACTTTGTAACTTTGACAATGGTTTTCTCGGAAAAGGTGGCTTCTTTCAGGATGTTTCTTTCAAGGTTCGATAGAGCCTTAAAGTACCTTGAAAGGATTTTGTATTGTTTTGTTTAAAAGTATTTGCCACAGCCTAATTCAAAACAAAATATAGATTTTTGTAGACTTCAAACAAAAAAATTGAAAAATTCTGGAAAAAATCGGAATTATTTTAAGAAAATTGTTTAAAAAATTAGCTGGCTTTCTTAATGTTTTCACGGATATTTAAAGTGTTGATAACGATAATAATAATTATTCTAATTTGAGAAATGTTGTGTTTTGAAAATTTTAAAATTTATTAATTGATTTTTTCATTTAACGCATTAAAGATAATAAAGTTGACTTTTATTTTTGATACTTAATCTGAAAGTTTGAATTCACAATCTATTCCTGAAGGAATAGGAACGTATCATATTTCAATTTCTTCCTGGAAAAGACAGTCTGGGCAATTGATAAAAATGAATGCTTTGGGAACATTAAGTTCTTATTATTATTGGTAATTACAATTCACTTACAATATGTTAAGATTGCTTCGGATCACTATTTTTTAGATTAAGATTTCCTTTAACTGATTGAATGCCGTTAATTATGGTTGACATACTGTATTTTAAAATTATTTTCGATCGGACGAAGGTTGCCTACAGGAATTTCCCCCATTTCTTTTTTGGTCAATATGATCATCGTACCGCTTCGCATGTTCATTTTGATCCGTTTTTTAGTGCTAGAATCATATTTATATATTCCAGCAAGATATTTACTACTTTCCAATATTGCAAAGATGTCACCATGAAAGTTTGATAATACAATTTGTTCTCGGATTGGAATATGCATATAACGACTATTTCCTATGTGCAATAAAATTTGTTTATCCGCAGGAAAATTGTATCTTTGAAGTTGGAAAACCAGTTCCGAATTTCTGACGGGAACAAGACGAATAAACGGAAGCTGGTCAAGTCCATATCCATATCCGTGAGTAGAAGGAAGCCTGGTAGGTGGAGACATGCATCTAGAAGGAACAGGTCTGGACTGGTCACCAGGTGTTAACTCAGCGTAATGATGAGACCTGGCATAAAAACTTTTTTTTAATAACAGAAAAAAATTTAAATTTTTGAACAAAAATAAAAAAGAGAAAACAAAAATGAGGAAGCAAACATCCAAATTTATTTAAATTAACTTACCCATTGTTGCGGTTGACATGCTCTACTCTATAATTATTTAACCAAAAGCGATTGGGTCCCACTGGAGATTCCTTCATTTCATCAGGGGTCAATGGGTAAATTCTGCAGCTTTTCATGTTGAATTTCGCTCGCCCTTTACCTTTAATGCGGGTATCGTGTACATAGATTCCAGCAAGAGCATTACTAGTGTCCACTATTGCAAAGACATCATCATCGACGGTTGATAATACAATTTGCTCTTTGGCTGGCAACGGTCGAAAGATTCTTGGCCTTACGATTATTGCAATTCGTTTATTTTCAGGAAACGTGTATCTCCGAAGTTCAAATTGCCTGTTTGGATTTCTATATGAAATAATCCGAATAAATTCTAGTTGATCAAGTCCATATTCATGACCATCAGAACAAGGAAGTCTGGTAGGAGGAGATATGTACGTGCGATGAGGAGACCGGGATCTGGAGCGATGAGAAGTTTCGGCAGGAGAAGAAGACCTGGTCGGATAATTATATCTGGCAGGAGAAGAAGATTTGGCAGGAGGATGCTGTCTTACGGAAAAAGAAGAAGATCGATCGGTACGAGGAACTTCAGTAATAGGAGCGTCCCCAGGAAAATGTTCAGACTGTAAACTTGTCTCTGCAAGAAAAAAGAGATAATTACATCTTCTTAAAGAACAAATGTTTTTGTATTAGTAATAACAATCTACATCTATACGTTGGGTTTGCAAAATAAATTGGTTCGTAGTGATGCTATTGTATTTTGTTCTTTTATACTGAGATTTTTTCTCTACCAAAAAGCGAAAATTCATCTTATATTGAGGTTTTAATAATAATAATTAGAAAGTTAAAAATATTATTGAACCTAATCCCTTTTCATTATACAAATGCAGATAGAAATTGAGACACTCAGAAATAAACAGTATTTAGGGGGAAAGAAAGTCAATATGTTAACACTTCTTAAACTATAAAAAAACTTCTATATTTACTGTTTCTGTAATTTTGAGCCGGTAAGAATTTACATTTTATGAGCATATTTTAAAAGTACTTGTTTTAAATCATAACATAATTGTGCTTATTTTGATAGTTATTATGTATTTCTCTTTTGTAATAATTAATTAGATTGACTCAAAAATATATTGAATAAAAAATTTATTGCGTTTAATCGCTTATGCTTCCTTCCTATTTTCCTATTTTATCAAATTAACTTCTGGGAATATGGTATAGATAAGTTTGGTGATAAAAGTGAACGAAAACTTCCACATTATAAAAATCTTGGAAGGTATGAGTTGAAATCAAAATGTATAAATTCAAGTTTATTTTATGGAATAATTAAAAATAAGTCATCAACATAACGCGTATAAGCTATAATAATGACAAAAGATTGTCTATGAATAACTTCATTATATTTGCTAATGAAATGCTTTTTTTAAATTTATGTAATGATATCTCACTATAAAGACTAATAAATCAATATCTGTCTTCTATACTTTGCGAAACGAGTTTGGAATTAATGTTAGTGAATAATGATGTGACGATAATGATGATCTTTAAAAGCTTAAGAAATTTTTACAGCATGCCTATTTGTAGGTAAGAAATCGGAGATTGTTTTGCTAAGAGTTTTTGCTAAGGCATGAAACTTGCGTGAAAATTTAACAATTAAATGCTCTAAAAAACTCTTCGAATAAAGGTATTTTATAGTAATAAATTTACCAACAGAAGTAAGGATGATAATTTCGATTAGATTTCATAAAGGACCCCGCACACATCCTTTGAAAATATGGGTCCCGTCGAGTTGGTTGAAACTGCAGTACAATTTAGTTTATAATATTCAAATCAAAGAAATTCCTTAGACAATGGGTCCAAAAAACGCCAGGTTTTGAGATAGCAGGGACTATACGTCATTTTTCATGCAGGTAAGAAATGTTACACCCAATCTCGAGAACTGTTTGACACCATGCTCAGAGACCATGCCGATCTCTCTGTTCCATTAATATTTTGTATTTTTGGGTCCCCTGACCGATAATATCTAGAACTGAAGTTTAAGAGATGAATAGCTGTTTGTCGGTGTTGCATCGTAGGTCACCTTTAATGTATTTATGCAATCTAATTAAACAGTTCCTATTAACCACATCGTCAAGACTAAAGTATGAGAAGTGTGTCTGTGGGTAGTCTAACTGCTGTAAAAAAAATTAGTTGATAGTTTTTGTATTAGGCTACACAATCTGAAATTGATTAAACATCACCAATTTTGTATGTACTTATTCAAACTAAGTAATCAGGTCCTTTTAACGGTGTCGTCAAGACTGTAATATTGAGTGGGTGTCTGGGTGTAGTTTACCCTCCATAGAAAAAATAATTAGTGGTCTTCAGATCGTAGAAAAATAAACTGAACTTAAAGTTTTATTACCAATACTACTGAAACTACTACTGAAAAAAGTTATTCGGTAGTTTTTGAATCAGACCTACACTAACTTAATGTGATTAAACATCACTAAATGCGTATCTACTTATTCAAACTAAGTAATCAATTCCTGTTATTTGTAGGTAACGCACAACTGTGCACAGTTGGGACACTCCCAACCGAGCACGTCTAAATGTCAACTTAATATCTAAGTGACTGAATGAAAAAAAAAATAAAGATAGTATAAAATCAATGAATGTCGACGTTTACAGATGGTACCCTACTAACGGTTCGCGTGCAATAACTTTCTATTTTCTTCGCTTAGGGCAATGTTTGTTTGATATTGGAGTCAAGTTTATAAAAAAACGCCAAAGAATTTCACTATACCAGAAATTTAGTCATGCCGCCCAAGGTCGTCCAGGCCAGAGTTACAATCGACAACCTGCATACGAGGAATGCCAGATGAATTCAGCTTAATGAACACCAAGCACCTCATTTCCCTAAGCTGAATATGCATTATCTGAAGAAACTGACGGTAGAAATCGATGAACTGCATCTAGCAGAAGCTCACTTCAGAGATAGGTTTGAAAGGGAGCGAATGGAAGATTTCAAATTGGATGACCTTGTAGATGAATCGAGGTTATTTAGAGTGCGAGTGTTTTCTCGTTTCAGACGCGCGACCAAATATCAGATCTGGATAGCCTATGTAGTAGATTACTTGGTTCAAGAAGCCAATGATTAAGAAGTACAGCTGCATGAAGCACAAAACAATGAACAAATATTGAGGTGCCACTGTACTTGGAAAACTGGGGCCAAGACAAATATGTAGCAAGCATATTATGGTATTTAGGATAAGCGCGCCATCAACCAGCAGTAAAGTTCCTAAGTAGATGTATGATTAATATTATTGTGAATGCAGTTCAAAGAAAATAGTAGAATGAGATAACAAAACTCGTCTTGTTTGAGCAAACTAATTCTCATTGTTGTATTTACTGACCAGACCGTCATCCAATACCAAGCTATACACTAATGTTCCTCTAACTGGTTTAAAAACTTCCCGATTTTGCCTGCATTAGCCGGATCGCATCATAATCTTGCCTTCATTGGCTGGAAAATACCAGAATATTGCTAGTATTAACCTGATAATTCTTTAATATTGTCTTAACTAACTGAATAATATACCAGTATTGTCTTATTTGGCAGAATTGTGCACTGATATCGAGTTAATATTGTCTTGATTACCCGGATGTCTTTCCTGATTTGGTTGGACAGTGAGTTGGGCATGACATAAATGTTATCGATCAGGAGGCTTTAAGCTACAAAATATCAAATGTCGACACTTGAACCAAAAAAGTTTTTTTATTTTTTTTATTTATTTATGCACTTTCAACATTAATTTTGTTGAGAAATAATTAGGACAAATTCACGTATGGGACGTATTGTTTCAGTTCGTAGAAATTTTCATTTTTTTGTTCAAATCTCTTTATGATGAGTTATAAAACACGCAACATAATATAAACACGCGAACTTAAGACATTCTAAAGGATAAGGAAAATTTTATTTTCTAGCAAAAATTGCTAAGTTAATCAAAACTTGATTTTCGCTACAATCAGAAGTAAATTCCCGTTTTTTCTCAGTCATTTCTTGGCGTTTTCCGCTCAAGTAGTTACCTTGATTATTAATTAATTTATTACTTATAATAATTTTTAACTGTATAAGATCTCACACAACAATTTAACCCACATAATTAGAAGCAGAAAATGTTTTCAAATTTTTAAATTCGAAAAATGTTTGATATTGAGAAAAATGTAAGAGAAGCGGAAAAAAGATAGAAAGGTTCAAGGTAAGGATTTAAATATCAAGTGTTTGAAACTGAATAAATAAATAATAATAGAATTTAAAAATGACATATCATGAGGTATAAAAAAATTTATGGCATGGAATCAAAAAGATTAAAAATGAATGATATGTAGAACTTTACAAAATTCGAGTCAAAGCCTTTAGGAGTCTAACAGATGTTAATTTATGAGGGTTCAGTGTTTCAATATTTTTAATTGTATCTTAATTTTTTTTAATCTACATTTTTTTGATGTGTAATATTTGATATTTAAATTAAATTTTATATTATTTTGAGTACATTTACCACCAAATTGTACAAGAAATGCGATGGCAGGTAGCAGAGTGATGATAAGTATCTTCATTTTGATAGACTAATCTCGTAAATGACACCTGATAAAAAATTTTCATCTCACAAAAAAGACTCTTGCAAATAAAATTACAGTATAATAAAACTCGGTCTCGCACGCAATAATACATTGCGTAGTTTCATATCTAAAGTAAGGATTATTATCTGTGAAATCAACCCAGCTTAAGAAATCTGTATTTCTCAAGTAATATGACGAATGATATGTTTTATAAATCTTAAAAATGTTAAAACAGCAATTTTTCAAAGATTGTTTCACGTGCAAAAAATTAGGTCTATTTAAAATATAGTTCGTCTCTGATTTTCAAATTAAAAATAATATTAATTATGATTTTAGTTTCAAATAAAAAACCTTATTTTTAATCCAGGAATTTTCACATTTACAAAAAACATCAGTTATAACAATCTTTCTTGTAACTTGATTCTGTCTTTGTGTGACTTCTTAACACTTTTTTTATAAATTGTAGAATATAAATAATTGACAGCTTTGTTCTGGGTAAAACGTTCTACTATTTTCTGTTTCAAAAGTAAATTTTCTTGTTTTCAACTCCTTAACTATATGTATTAAATACATTCCTGAAAATAAAACTAATAATCAAACAAACAAATGTGGACAACCACGCTAATTTTTTTATGTTTTAATTTAAAAACTATCACTTTTTAAGAAATAAAAATATATTTTACCAAAAACACCTTTAAACAAAAATAAAAAATAGAAAAGAAAAATAATGGTAGAAGGTTTCGGTTTTTTTCGGAAAGTTAAATTTTCTGTCTACTTTTCGCTTACGTGCAGTAATAATTAATTGAATTTAGAAAACACCGTTGCATAACAAATTTATTATTATTTTTTTATATTGTTTTATATTGGTCAAGTCGTTTTCGATCAAAATTACTTTGTTCGATTTTGCTCACAAAAATCAATTTTCAGGGAAAAATTTTCCTTCAAATAAATGCAGTCCAATGACAGGAATTTCATTGTAATACGTAAGGGCACAAGTTTTACATGCGTACTCGGCTAGACCCTTTATTTTTCCTTTGTGAAGATTTAACTTTTTTTATAAAAATTGGTTTGAATTATTTTGAAGAATAAATTTTTTAGCGAATAATTTAGACATTTCGTTTTTGGTTAAAACATTACCTTTTTTAGTTGAAAGTTCAAAAAATGCTAACAAAATTTTTCTTCATAGAAAAGGTGAACACATTTCTAAGCAACAATTTTGTATTGTTCAAATTTAATTTTAAACAACTCAATTAGTAAGAAAAACATATAAACAAACACGTTAGTATGAAATAAAAGAACTCAGTATTTAGTTCTGCGAACCTTGCACACTTTTAAGTATTTTACTAGCACTCCTGTTTTTAAATACATGTACTTTATTAAAGTCTTCGGAATTAGTAAAAAGCTTTGTCATATCTTTGGTCTTCGAAATGGGAATGACAGCGTGAATTTATTATGTACACGAAATTGTAATACATTTTTTGAATGTTTTCCTTGAAAGAGCCTCTTCTGCTTTGTATTCGTTGTTATTGCGGAACTCGACATGAGGGGCTTTGAAATTTTCTTTAGCTCAGTTGTACTTTTGACGCTCTTTTGAGAATGCCACCAATGCCGTCATGGTCAGACCAATAGACTTGTACTTTTATTTCACGTGTAACGACGTATAAGTGCGCAACCATGTTATACCCTTTGGTCGAGTCTTCTCTTCCAGAGGAGGTACTGCGCGCTTGTCAAAGGAACGGGCAGTACAAGGCGACAGTTTCTAAAGGCAAAAATGATACCAACGATCGACTGGAGAAACTTCTGGAGTTCCTTCAAAGGGTAGTCCAAAACCAGGAACTCATCGACATGGCTTTGCAGGGATTTTTTATAATCGGTAGAGACGAAGAAGATAAAGAAAGAAAACCCCAGGACAGAGACGAAAGAACCAGCCAGCGCCAGCGCTCCTCTTACATCGGAGAAAGGAAGACAGGTTGAGTGTATAAACAAGACTCGATCCATGTTTTGATCAGTGCTGATGAGGCCGGAAAATTAATGACGCAAAATAAATTTTATTTGAATAATGGGTTAACCGCGTTTAAAACTTTTTTGGGCTGGACGGTTATGGGAAAATTACCAGCAGCGTACTGAGAAATCTGATACTGCTGTTATGCTCACGACATTGTTTATCCAGGTGACCAATATATTCTGCCTGTGGATCTTAGACATTCTTCATATCACAGATCCTATTCAAAGCCAGGATGATTTATTAAAGGAAGTAAATACGCTACACTTTGTAAGAAATACGTCAAAAATTACTTGGGAAGGTAAGTGCAAAGTAAGATTAGCATGGAAGGCTTAGCAGAAAAAATAATGGCAAGGGTTTCCGAAACAGGGATAAAAACAGATAAAAACAGAGTTAAAGGCAAAATCTATGACTTAATCATTGCCTAGAAAAGGGGCCAAACTTGATGGAACTTGTGTCATTATCTTTTAACAGATTTCGTGAGAGAGATTGACGTCATTTCGGACGTAAAAGGGGAATTTCTACAGATTGTCGTGAATCCAGCAGATAGACTTTCTTCGCTTCTTATGGCTTTTAGAAACAGCCTTGGTAAAAGTGAAAGAGAGTGATAAATTTCCATGGACAGAAAATTTGCTTAAAAAAATAAAGGAATCATTCTACGTCGATGATTGTGTGACTAGCAGTAACTCAAAGGAAGGATTGCAAGTTTTTATTCGTGAATGTAGAGTCTTCTCTTGTTCTGGAAATCACTTGGAATAAACTCAAGGATACAATTTATATAAATCTAACAGTAGTATAGATGGATAATCCAATCGTTTTCACGAAGAAGGTTATGCTATCTACATCACACAAAATATTCAACCCGATTGGTTTCATATGTCCCTTGTCCTTGCAGCCAAAAATTTTGTCTAAGCAAATATGGAAAGAAAACATAGGTTGAGACGCAGAAATCGATGGAAAACGCGGTGGCGAGTTTTCTGCTTGCATAAGCGATCTGCCTTTATTAAAACAAATTGAAATTCCGTGGTGTTCGCGCGAATGAAGCCCGAGAATTTTATTAACGTACATCTGTTAAATGGTAAATCTCGAATCGAGCCTTGAATGAATGGCTACATCTATAGCAGCGAGGCTCAACCATTCAGTGTTGAAGTCGTTGACTTATTACGTTAAATCGGTATTTTATTGGTCTAATTCTACCACAGTGTTGGCTTGGCTAGAAGGAGATACACAGTGAGGAATTTTTTTTATAACACATCATAAACACCTGAGATCTAAAGTAAAGTTTCTTTTTATCTTCAAATGGTGATTTTGATTTTACAGAATACTATTTCGCTCTCTTGAACAATTCTGACTTTGTTAGTTATCTGGTTCTGTACTGCCACCCTGCAACTGTGAATATAAATTAATAATTTTATAAATGAGTATTTAAGTATTAAAAAGTGAAGAATAATTGATTTGACAAAATGATCCTAAATCCGTAAAAAAGTCAAGAATCTCCAGATTTCAGTGTTAAAAATTAAACTTTTTGCAATAGAAAGTCTTAGGTCATTAACAAAATGTAAACGTCCAATTCAAATTTTACGAACTATGTTTAACTTAAAAAGATTCAATTTTATGAGTTCTATTCAAAAAATGTTTAATTTGTGAGTGAAATTGTTAAATTTTAATACAGAAATAGTAATTTAACACTTTTCATCTGCAGACAAAATTTGAGTAATTTTAAGTGATATTTAGAAGCTTTGAATAGATTCAAAAGTAATTGTAAGCTTGAAACGATTTTAAATAATGTTAATTAATAATGCTTTTTTAATATTTTAAACAATTTTAAATAATAAAATATTTTAAATAATGATTTTAAAAATGCGTACTGACAAAATTCGGCTATTCGTACCAAAATTTCGGTGCAAATACCAACAGCCTAATTTAAAACAAAATGTTGATTTTAGCAGACTTCAAACGAAACATTGAAAACCTTTTTAGGAATTGCGAAAAAAATGAAAACATTTTCTTTAGATTTCTAGGAAAATTAAAAAGGATTTTTTATTTTTAAAAATTATTTTAAGAGAATATTTAAAAAGATTTCCAAAACGGTCAGGATTTTCTAAAAATTGTAGGAAAAATTCAATTTAATTAATTCAATTTAATTTAATTCAATTCAATTCAATATTTTCAAATACAATTTTAAGGATTTTCAATGATATCTAGAATATTTAAAACTTTTAATTTCAGAAATCTTCTGTTACATAAAGTCTGCAATTTTTCCGTTATTAATGTTTCCAGATTAAAATTGCTTAGAATAATGTAATAATAATATGTTTAAACAATTGGGCTCCTTCAATTGCAATAATAAGTACCTCGCTAAAAGTGAAAAATGAACAAAATGTTTTATATTTGAGAAAAAACTGCAACTTTCTAGCATTATTCCAAGACGATGTGATTAAAAATAAATACTAAATTTGTTTAAACAATTATTTTTGGTTAAACTGCATTGATTATCTACTTGATACATGAACAGTAGACAAAAGTTAAAATTTCCAAAAAAGCTCAGCAACTATCTAGCAGTACTAAATGGGAAAATAGTCATAAAAATAATAATTTGTTTAAACAATCATACTTGCTTGATTGCATTAACTATTGACTCATTCTAAATACAGAGTAAACTGAATAAAAAAAAACTATAAAAATTGCAACTTTCAAGTTATAAATAATAATAATTTGTTTCAACAATTATGATACCTTCATTGCATTTCTTATTACCTCATTCTAAATGAAAAATGAACGAAATTAAAAAGTTTCAGAAAAAAACTGATCTATCTAGTATTACTATAGGATTGGATAGTTATAAAAAATATAATTTGTTTACACAATTATGTTTGTTAAATTTCCATAAAAACTACCGCGCTGTTAGTAGAAAGAGGAAAAAATGTTGAATTTTTAAGAAAAAACTGCAACTTTTTAGCATTGTTAGAAGAAGTTGTTGTTAAAAAAATGAAAAATTGTTGAAACAATTATTTTTTAGTAAAAATGAATTGATTATCACGAAGTAAAAGCAGGCAAAACTTTAAACTTTAAACAACAAAAACTGTTTATATATGGCATTACTATAGAAGAAATTTATAATAAAATAATTTGTTTAAACAATAAGGCTTGTTAAATTACAATCATTGTTACCTCGCTGTGAGATAAAAGTGGAAAAAATGTTGCACTTTTAAAAAAAAACACAATTTTCTATCATTATTTGAGGAAAATATTATCAAAAATAATACAATACTGTTTAAATAATTATTATTGTTAACTTGAATTAATTATTTTCTTAGGCTAATTGAAAATTTTAAAATAAGTTGATAAATTCGAAAAAACTGCTAATTTCTATCACTATTCAAAAATAAAATTACTAAAATAAAATAATAAATTTTTCACAACATGTTTTATACATCCAAATATCAATTCAAAGTAGTATTTTATGTATTATGTTCAATTTCTTTTTGAAAAGAGCAAAAAAGTCATATTTAGCACCAAAAAAGCGAAAAACAGAATTTTTCTCGGGTCTTGTAAAAAAAACTTTTGGGGGTAATATTTGATAAATAAGTTTCGATTTGTATTCTATGGCTAACTATATCTAACTATCATTTTTTAATGCATCAATTTTTTTAAGATTATTTTTTTTTTAATTTGAAAAGCCTAACCCACATACTTACAGATATTCTTTTTTCATTAAAAAATTACTCTTTTTTTTTTTTGGAATTAGTAAACACATTTTTAACATCTAATCTAATAATAATAAAATCTGTAAGAAATATTATTTATTCATTAGAAATACAATAATCCAATACTGCAATATTAATATAATATAAAAAAATGGTTTTAATACTTAAAGTCTTTAAAAATTATTTCGCTTCGGACGAAAAAATAAAGAGGGATTCAGTTTAACACTGATTTATCTTAAACTATCTTTTTATTTATATATCTTTCAAATGAACTATTCAGTTCTGTAGAAAATTTTCGTAATTTTCTTAAAATACTATATAAATTTGATGCAATATTTTTCATCCATAAATATATATTTTTTATTTATTTTTATTTTCAATTCGTACAAAAAGTCTAAAAACTAAAAACATCAAACAACCTTTTATCTAAAAATATTTAATTTTTAACAAGTAAATAGTATTTATATAAAAAATTATAATTGGTTAAATTCGGAAATTTTTCCAGATATTTTATAAATCGACAATTTTTCAAACTAAACGACTAGTTAAAAATTCTAAAAAATAAAATTTCCTACAGTTTGAAATTTCCGTACTTTCAATTTTTTTTATATTAAAAAAAGATATATACTTCCATATTACTTTGAAAGAATTACATTCGTCTATTTAAATTTCATACGAATTTCTTAAAAAATATAATTTGCCACGTTTTAAAAGAACGGATTTGTAAAAAAATATTGCCTTTTAGAGATTATAATTCAGACTATTTTTTCTAAGATAATTTTTTATTTTATTACATTTCTGAAAAAGTCTGAAAAAGTCTGAAAAAAATCATTGAAAACTTTAAGTTTTATTAAAAAGCATTTTGATAATCAACAATTTTAGTTACATTTTATATTTAGTCGGTTAAATTTATTTTTTATTTTAATATAATTTTTTTAAACAAAAATTTACTTTTGTGAAACTTCTTTTTAAAAAATAAGAATTTAAGCAATCGAAATCATAGCAATCCTGTGCTGTTTTCTTCAAAAAAGTTAATTTTCAGTGTAATTTCTTCAAATTTTCCAATTTTTATGTCGATATTCACAAAGAAATCAATGTTATCAAATAGAAAATTATTTAAATTTTATAAAGTATAATCAACAATTTAAAAATGTTTAATTCAAAAATGATTCAAATTTAAGTGAAATAGTTACAGATTTTAAGGATTTGAAAATAAAACAAGTTTGAATATCAAAGTTTTTGTTAATTACGATGATAAAATATTTAGGACTTTTAAAATTTTAAAAGATATCTTTCAACTTTAAATTTTCGAGATTTGCAGAATCGTTTAAAATGTTTTGAATACCTTTTAAATTTTCTTTCATTAATGATTTTTTATAAAAATGGTTAAAATTTTTTCTAGGAGTCTCAAGAAAAGTTTTTAATTTGCTTGAAGGCTTTTAAATTAATTTTGAAATCTTTCAAAATGTACACTTTGTTTCAAAATGTTGATAACTTTTGAATTATTTTGTAACCATTTCCAAAAGTTTTAAACATTCTAAACATATGTTAAAATTATTAGAATTTTTTCAAAATTGATATAAAATTTTGTTATGAGAAATTTGGAAATCTATCGTAGTCTTTCAAAATCTTCTTAAATTTTCTCTTAATCATAATTTTTCAAAATAAAAAATTAGTTTACATTTCTTCTATAGTTGCCTTAAGTCTCTTAAAATTAATTTTTTAAGTAAAAAAACAGCGCTTAAATTTTCCATGAATTTAAGAAATTTTCTTTAGAAGGTTTTCAAGTTTGAAATTGACTTTTATCATTTTAAGACTTCTAAATTTCTCTTACAATTTATAAATTTTTTTTATGAAACTTTTCGAAATTTTAATGAATAATTTTAAATATTTTGAAATGTGAGTCAGTTTTTAAACAACTGTTAAATTTTTTTTGTTTTGTTTCTAGTAATAATTTAAATACACTCAGAAAAAAGATTCTTTGATTCAAAAAAACTTTCTTTTAATTAAAGAAAATTATTCATCAGCAAATCCTATAAAAAATTACTTACAATAGAAGTTAATTAAAGTCCTAAAACGTTTATTATTTCGTGAATTTTTAAGAGCAAAAAGACAAAAATAAATGTAATATCTTCATTTTTAACTAACAAAATGGATTATTTGGTCTCCAATTTATGGAAATAAAAGCGAATTTTCAACAAAAGAGTTAAATTTTCAAACAAAGAGGTCAGTCTAAAAAAAATTGATTTTCAACAAATCAGTTCAGTTTCTAACAAAATGGTTAAATTTTTAACCAAAAAAATTACTTTTCTACAAAAAACATGAATTTTTTGCCAAAAAAGACAAATTTTTAAAAAAATATATGATTTTTCAACAAAAGAGTTAATTTTCAACCAAAAATATGCATTTTGTACAAAAATGTGGGACCATATTGGTTAAATATTTTGTTTGTTTTTAATATTCATTTTTAATGTAGAAAATCATTCTTCTTGCTTAAAAATCCATCTTTTTTTGTTAAAACCGACAGTTTTTTGGTTAAAAACCCCATTTTTTTAAATTGAAAATTTAACTAAAGCATTTTTTGTTAAAAATTTTTCTTTTCTACTTAAAATTTTTTTTTTATTTTCGATTAAACTATTTGTTTTAAAATATATTTGTTTTTTTTTTGTTTGTTGAAAAAGTGACTGTTTTCAGATAAGATATCGGTTTTTTCAGAGAATAAGCATTCCATTTCTGATTAAAAATGTATGTTTTTAGTAGAAAATTCAAATATATGATTGCAATTCCTTGTATTTAATTTGAAACTAAACCATTTTGCTAAAAAAATTTGGTAATGTACATTAATTTCTTAAACTGCTGATTTACCCGATTTTCGTTGAACACTTAGATACTTTGTTAGAAACTCGTTTTTTGTTGTTTTAAAACTGATTTTTAAAACTTTTTATTTTTGTTTTTGGTAGAAAAGTATTGGTTTCAGAATTAAGTGATTTGTTTGCAAATTCCATTTTTTGCATAACATTTTTAATATTTTGTTGGAAACTTTTTTTTGTCATAATTATCTATTAACTGAAAATTTAACTATTCAATTTTTCATTGAAATCTTATCTTTTCTAGTCGAAAATTTAAATATGTGTTTGCAAATTCATGTGTCTTGTTTAGCATTCGCGTTTTTTGGAAGAATATTAGTTATTTTGTTCGTTAATTAATTTCTTTGGTTGGAAATTTCGTAAAAAATTGAAATATTTTGTGGAAGATTCCATTTTTATCGGAAAATTTAACTAGCGTATCCCTTATAAAACATAAGTATTGGTAAGTATTGGATCTAATACTCACAAATACTTCTTTTTCATAAGGAATTTTTAGTTGCATAGTTTTTGTGTTAGCTTAAATTCGCTTTTAAAGTTGAAATTCGAAAAATTCATTTTTTTGTATGAAAATCCACTATTTTTAGTGTAGATAAGAATAGTCACTCAGTTAGTTAGTGGAAGCTTCTAATGTGTCCCCTAACGGTTTACATTTTTCATTCACCCTTTTCCTATTCCTTAACACACCTCCCACACCCTTTTTGGTTTTGGGAGGGGGACCTACAGCTTAAGGTGGGTTCCGAACCACCAAAACCTCGGTGAAGGTACATAGAAAAATTTCCAGAGGTACCGGCTCAGGGATCGAACCCCGGACCTCTGAGGTGAAGTCCGAGCGTCTAACCACTGAGCCACCGAGGCTCTTGAATAGTCACTCAGGTCACCTTAAAAAAACTCCAGGTTAAGTTTAAAATCTGGCAATAACATTCAACAAACATTAGCATCCATCCCTACTTTGTTCAACGAAAACTTTGCAAATATCTGCAAGAAAAAAGCAGACAATTGATTAAATGAAAATAATCACTCAGGTCATCTAAAAAAACTGTAGGTTAAGTTAAAAGTCTAGCAATAATATTCAAGAATTATTATAATTCAGCCCTTGCTGTTGTAGCGATAAAATTTCAGAAGTCTCTAGGTGGGAAAGGCAGCAAATTTTTTGAGTAAGTATAATCACTCAGATCACCTTAAAAAACGCCATGTTAAGTTTAAAATCTAACAATAACATTCAATAACCTCTAAAACTTACAAATTTGCAAAATCGAGTCAAAAATAATACGTTGATATAAAGTTGATTTTCGACAATGTCGGGGCTGGCAAAATATTTCCCTGGCACTGCTATATTGTTCGCCTGACAGGGGTTAATTTGTAGGGGTTGAAGTTTGTTGTACGATTTTGAACAAATTGAGTAGAAGATAATGCGCCCATATAAAGCTGATTTTGTGATAATGTCGAGGATGGGGGTCGGCAGATGGCCGCTGTGGTGTGCACACGCGACGCGGTGGCGAGTTAATTTGCTTGGATTTTTGTTATTTTGCGGGTATTTTTTTTACAAGGAGTGAGGTTCGATAAAGATTTTTGTTGCCGCTGAGGGCTCAGGAAAGGCTTGGTTGAATTTGTTGGAAAGTCGAGGTTATGTCGGGAAAAAGCGGGAACCTCGCTAAGGGGGTGCAGGAAGTAGGAGGTATACCAAAAAGTGGCGCCGTGACGCAGACAACGTGGGAACTTGACGGAAAGTTCAAAAGGGGCCCAGGTGGACCAAAAAAATTTAATAAAGTGAATACGTTGGACGTATTACGCATATTGCGCATATTACACAACTCAGAGAAGTTTTCGTTGCCTGGTGGGAGGTAAAGTGCAGGGCCGAAATTAACAATATAACAGAGAAGTTGAAGGATGAAATGTGTAGCTTAGTGGGGATTGAGGAATTAAAAAAGAGAAACGGGGCTGCAGAAACAGCATTGACTCGAGCCAGAGATAGAGAAGTAGCATGGAAAGAAGAAATTGAAACGTTAAAAGAGAAAATCCGGGATCTGGAGTCCAGACTCCAAAATTCAGAGAGGAGGATTTCTGAACACAGTCAAAAAGAGATATCAGAAAGGCCACAAACCGGAAGTAATACTGCCTCACAGGACGCTGAGGGAAAAGATAACGGAAATGAAACCGGAGAATTTGAAGACAGTGTCCGCGAAAGTATTACGGAAGGGACAAATAGTCAGAGGAAGAAAGGAGAGGTCAAGGAAAAACCGTACTGGTTGAAAAAGGGAGAACGAGAATGGGAATTGGAAGAGCGCAGCAAAAGGAAAAACGGGGTTTTGGTGAAGGGTTTAGGTGCGAAAAAGAGAAAAAGAGCGGCGAGGGAGATGGAAAATACGATCTGGGAACATAATGGAGTGATTATTACAATTGAACATATGAGAGTGTTAGAAAGTGGTACATTACTTAAATTAGCCTCTTGGAGTGAGAAGAGGAGTCTGATGGCAAGCAAACACTACCTTCAGGGTACGTTCATTAGAATTGAAGATGACTTTACGCCAAGAGAAAAGGAAGTGATTGGGTGGATTGGGAGTGAAGTGAAGAGTACACGGAAGAGAGGGTTAGCAGCGGCCAGTATTTACATGAGTTGGACTATTGGAAACGGTAAATTTTTCTAGAACGAGCAAGAGAGTAAAATTGAGACTAGGATATTTCGGAGAGACACAAATTACACCAATCCGAGTAGTCTCGTGGAACATTGCGGGTAGCAGCAAAATCTTGAAAACTTGGGAATTTTTGAGCAACTACGATTTGGTGATTCTTCAGGAAAACTGGCTGGAGAAAAAATCTTTTAAGAACTTTAAGAATAAATTAGATTCAGATTTTATATGGTTTGATAAGGCAGCTTCGAGAAAGAATAAAAAAGTAGGCGAAGAGGGGCATTTGATTGGAGTAAGAAAAACATGGGGGAAAGGATTAGAAGTGGCTGAGTGGGAATATGGTCTGTCGATCGAATGTTCAATTCTGAAAACCAAAGGTAAAAAAGTTAAAATTATTTATGTGTGATGATGTCCGGGATCGCGAAATATTTCCTTGGCATAGGGGGTAGTTTTTGAGAGTTGAAATTTGTTGCACAAATTGGAAGACATTTAATCGAAAATAACGCGTCAATAGAAAGCAGAATTTGGACAATTGCCAGGCTGGCGAAAGATTTTTATTAATTTTGGAATTAAGAAAAGAAACTATCAAGAAAAGGAATTCATTTTTTCTCAACAAAGATTTTTTCTTTAAGAAAGAAAAACAACTTTAACCAAATTGTGTTGCATTTTCAAAACGAGAATGAAATTTTTTTACGAAGTAGTTGACTTTCGAACTCAGATGTCAGTTCTTTTAACACATTGTTATGTTTCCAAAAAATTATATAGAAAATTTAATAAATTACGCAATCTTTATTTTTTTCCACTACTTATTTTAATTTACAAGATGAAATGAATAGAGATTGAGTTCTTAAGAAACAGTTTAAGAGCACTCAAGATTTAGGAAATTGTATGCAATGATAAATCATTTTGTACAATTTATCAGTCTTATATACAACAAGTTGACGCAATGACGACATTGTAAACAAAATATTGTATTTATTGTAGGTCTATATACAACTTAAATTTAGTTCATAAAAAGAAGTTTAACTGCTAATTGTGTCATTATTTAATAAGAAAATAAGGGTAAAAGCTATCACAGGGTTCCCATCTACCACCTTAAGCCCACCGTCGGGGGGCTCATTGTCCCGATCGAGTCTTTCGCTGGCAGTACAGTCTTCTTTAAGATGATGTAAGGTGTTGCACTGCGTTTTCTTTCCCAAAGCCAAACAGATTGTTGACAGGATTTGAAACATAGATCTTTTCAGAAAAAAATAACCCTGCCGAGCAAAAATTATTAAACCTGGGTTTCAGCACAATTTGGGTAATAAAAAGTCTCTATCATGCAGTTGGCGTGGAAAGTTTCTTGCTGAGTTGTGACCTTAGAGGAATTTCAATCGACCGCCTGATCGAGGTTATTCTTTTGGCATATGCTGATGATGTAGTTGTATTTGCTGACAATAGGATTTTATCTACAGAAGAAAATTAATGCTGCTGCTGAATACAGTAGGTTGAACTATTTGGAAGTCAATACATCCAAGACCAAGACCATGGTTTTTCATAGGGTTAGACCACCGTTATTGCCAAATTTTACGTTTGAGGGCATTCAATTCCTAGCTATAACGGAGGGAGGGAGGTGAATAACAAGTTGGGTGGATGTCTGGATATCGTGAAGCCTTATTACTTGAATAATTAAATATCAAATAAAAATGATGAATTTTTGTAAAAAAAAATATTTTTTACATTTCAGTTTGTGAAAATTACTTTTTAAAAATAAAAATAAACTACCAGCCAATTCCATGAATTTTCATCTAAACTGATCAATCTTTAACAAAAAAAGAATATTAACACAGAAGATAATTTTTTATTATACTTAACCATAAATTACTCTACTTTCCCCCGCACATGTTATGCTCTTAGTTGCCTTACAAATAAAATATGTCTGGACAAATTCATACTCCGAAATGATTTCTCGACTGATATGAATGTTCTTTTTAAAAAATAAAAGATGGTTAAATGTTGCATGAATCTTTCAAAGCCGATTTATTTAATGTTTTTGAATAATTGTTATTCATTTGATTTACCCTAAATTTTAACATTTTATGTACAACTAGTGCTTTCTTATTATTTTATTATTCTTATTTTTAATTATAGAAACAAAACTTTTTTCTATTAAACATTTGACCTCGATTGAAATTACAAATGCAGTGATTGAATATTTTTAGATGTAAAAACATGGGTTTTCTTTTGGCGCAATCAAGTGTCTGTTTATTTACATGTACTTGGTATAGGCATAAAATGATCTACATGTACACATGATCTAAAGAAACAGCCACAGTATAATTGACTTTGTTGTTGCGGATGAAAGACTATGAGAGCCAGTCAAAGATACAAACGACATTAGGGATTCTGAATGCAATAATAATAATTAGCTTCTGATCTCCAAAATTAACTTAGGTCGGGGTTGGGGATGTAAGAGAACCAGGAAAACAAAACAAACGCAAATCAAAATTAAAAACCTACAGAAACCGCATGTGCGAATATATTTACAAAATAAGATAATCGAAAGCATAGATAAGGCAACTTGGGAGGTGCTTATATGAAATAAAGATATCGAAGGCGCATGGACTATGTTCCGGCATATCATTGTTAGATGTGCGGTCGAAGTGTGTGGTACTGCGGCTGTAGAAAGAGTATCTGGTGATGCATGGCGGAATGATGAAATGGCGGCTGCCCAAAAAACAAAGAAAGAAGCGTACTGGAGAATTTTGAAAATTGCAGGTTTTAGCGATAAGAAAAAAATAGAAATCAGAAAAAAAACTTTAGGGCAGCCGTAGTAGACAGTATTAATGCCAAAATGCTGCTTGAACACGGTATAGTCCATCTAACAGATTTGTTTTTAAATTTATTAGACCTTCATTGAGGAATATACATCAACAAAATGCTACACAATTCACACATATTTGTTATAAATATTGTGTATAGATTAATGCAGATGCAACTGCGGATTAGTTGGGATGAGTTCAGCTCCCAAAACTCCTTCTATCGAATCAAAGTAAATTAAAAAGTGTACCCCATTCATCGTAAACGTTTTTATGCGTAGAAGACCGACTTGATTTTCTGGCCTTTCATGTACGTTTCGAGGATAGAGCCTAACACTTTCCACTATTCCAGTACTAGGACTTGTCTGCACCTCATAAGCTCTCCCCGAATGAAAGATAAACCAGTGTGTTGCACTGGGTTCTAGGACTTCTGTATGACCTTGAAAATAAAATAAAGACTTGTGAATTTAAATAAATTAAAATTCCATCGCAAGATAAAAACTAAATAATTTTATAGCAGGATTTCTACTTAAATTCTGGGGCCACAATTCTTTTAGAATTCCAGGGTTTTTTTGATATCTCAATATTTCTTCAAGTATAATTTTTTATAGTACATTCAAATAGTTCGCATTTTTAAAAGCATTTCACTCGGAATATCTATTTAGTTTCACGAGTTTATCTAAATGTTGTTTATTTTTTAGTTTTGCGCACACAGCACACATACATTTTTAACCAAGTAGTTCAATTTTTCACGAAAGGGGTCACTTTTCAAGCAAAGAACGATTCTTCAACAAAATACATGAATTTACAACTAACCAGTTAAAAATCAATTTGACACAATGGAACAAAGACATTTTCAACCATAAAGGAGGAGGTCTTTACTAAAATTGAGCAATAATTCATAAACAAACAATATTATGCTTTAACTAAATAAGATAAGATTTTTCAACAAAATGCTTTAATTTGCAACTAAATAGAAAAATTTCTGTTCCAAAGAAATAAATTCATCACATCGCGAAGCAGAAGAACTCAAAGATTAAAAGTAAACATAAACTGAATTGATTCAGGCATATGCAGACTTTAATAATCTATAATTAAGTTTAACTATTTGTGAATAATAATTGTAACACGAATAGATAAAATGCACGAACGGTTTTTTTGTGGGGAGGGGGGTTAAACACTCGACAGTTTAAAACACAAAACTTGGCTCATTGAATTCTCAAAATGTTGCTGTCTAAGTTGAGAATCGCAGGAATAATTTAAGGTGAAGGAACGCGGCTTTACGACTAGATAAGATTTAAAATGGTTTTTTACGTGGGTCAGGTGCTCGGACTCCGAAAAGTTTTTGGTCAGGCCAGAAATGTCCCACAATTGTGAAGGTTTCATTTACGTTTCCTATATCAAAAAGTTTCATGTAAAAATCGTTTGTGGCAACAAAGGCGTCATTTGGAACAAAGTTTGAATCATAGTCAGCTTTCAAAACTCTTCTTCTATTTTGACGATCTAGCCACAACCTGATGGTGATGTCCCCATGAAGGATAGACTCATCTGGATGAAGCGGAAGATTTCGTTCGTCGATCCATGGAGTACTAGGCACTAATCTTGGCGTGTTCCGGTGTCGAAAATTAAATCTAAGTGTCGAAGCACTCAATTCTGTAAAAATAAAACAGAGTTTTCACATTTTAAAAAGATTACAAATCAGGATCACAATTAATTACTTAATAATTATAAACACATTATATGAAATAATTTTAGAAATTTATTCTCATATTTCAACCAGTAATAGGTCATTATAAAAGTCGTTTAGGCGACATATAATCGAGGACGACAATCTTTGAGAAAATCATGTTAAAAGAATGCGGTATAAAACCAGGGAAAACCCAGATTTTTAATTCTATGAAATACTTCGGGCTAAAGTCCTGCTGAATCCATTACGTGCCTTTTTTCCATCTAATTTTTTTACTGAAATTGACTATTAAATATATGTAAATTAAGTCAAATGATTAATTCTTCAATTATTCTCGTATGTAAAAAAATAAATTTAGGGGAAGCGAGGAATGAGAGAAGAGAAAGTATTCCTAGTAGGACAAAATGAGGGTAGGGGATGTAGGGGAATTAAGGGAAGGAGGGTAGGTAAATGTAGGGAGTAGTAGGAGGGGTAGGAAACAGAAGTGAGGCGAAATTCACGGAGGAAAACGAAAACGAATTGACGGGAAATGAATGGACTTAAGCATAGAAAGTGAAGAAAAATTAGGAATGGTAAGTAGGGAAATCAACCGCAGGTAGGGAAAATAATTAAAGTTACGGAAAAACGACACAAGTTGCAATACAATACATATATCTTATGAATTATAATAATATAAATGTATTAAAATGAGACATTTTCCCTCACGGCTAAGAATAAAAATTAGTCGAGGATAAGTAGCAAATATTAAAGTAATGATGAAAAATAATATTTCCACATTATTTTGCAATACCTAAATAAGCATTACCAGTCCGCGCTGCAGAAATAAATAAAAGCAAAAGGAACTTCAGCAAAAGAGAATTCACAATCAACAACCCAAAGTGGTCAATTTGCTGGCTTTTAATTTTGAAAGGCCAGCGCACAAACGTGGTAGATATAAAAAGATTCAGCGCTTAGCGCGAGGTAAATACATTATCGAACGCGAAGCGCAAGAACAAACAGTCGTGTAATATTTCATGTTTACATTAAAGCGTATTTAATATTGCGTACACTTACCACCAAATTTCACAAGAAACGCGATCGTAGGTAGAAGAGTGCTGATAAGTATCTGCATTTTCTGACAAAAATCCCGTAAATGGCTACTGGTAAATATGCAAAATTTGAACTGGTATATATAGTAATCACCATCCAATTACTATTGATTATTACTACCCAAAAATCTTGCGAACTTTCAATATTAAGGACCAATAAGA
This sequence comes from Druon quercuslanigerum, assembly GCA_010014905.2. NCBI lineage: Eukaryota > Metazoa > Arthropoda > Insecta > Hymenoptera > Cynipidae > Druon > Druon quercuslanigerum. Next base: position 16,658 of record JAAAKG020199059.1, on the reverse strand, counting down.
AGAATTCTATTTATAATCGACGCCACTGATTGGTTGCCGAGCGTATCAGTTTTTGCTTTCGTATCAAAAATTGCCACGTAGAAAACTCTTAAAATTATTAAGTAAAGATTAATTATTTTAGTTTAATTAACCCAGGTTATAATTCTGTATAAAATAAAACCACTTCTCTGCCTTAAAAATAATTACGCATTTTTGTATTTCAAGTGAAGTTTAATAATAATTAGTGTAATTAACCCAGGTTATAAATCTGTATGTGTCAAGTTCTTGCCAAGCGAGAACTTCTTCTTTTAATGATTTCTTATCTTTTCTAACATTCTTTTAATTTAAAAAATAATAGGTTTACAAAGCTTTAAAAATGTTTAAAGTCTAAGAGATATCGTAATTACTAGGCTCTACCTATTTGAATTTAGAAATTAAGGTTGAACTCAATTTTTAATTTTAATATTTATAAAAAACATCAGTGAAAACAATGTCTTTGTAGCTTTCTCTGTCGCTTTATATCAGTCTTTTACAAATGATTAGGTTTTAATCATTGATGGCTTATTTTATTGACTTCAAAATAAGTTGTAAAGCCCTGGATAGCTTTAAAATATTTTTTTGTTTAATTTTGCATGATTTAAATTTTGTACAGAAAAATTGAAATATATGTCAAAAGATATTAAGAAGTTTTATAATATTTAATAACACTCAAAAATAATATGAAGTCATGAGAAGATTTTAAAATATATAGATTTCTTAAGATTTCTAAAAATTTTGAAAAGAGGTTTAGGTTCTTAATCTAAATACCTCGGTATGTCAGTTTCAGACTTGTTCGCAGAACTTGCAACGCTGTTCGACCACCGACCGAACTAGTTCGTACTTCGGAAAAAGTTTGAAAACCGAATGTGGAAGACTTCAGAGTCATTCCATTACTATTTCTACGACAAGTAAGATTTGATCCGCTACCGAATTTATGGAATCCCTGAAGCATCGCTACGAAACCAGGCTAGGATTCAGCAGTTCGAAGAAAAGAAGAATCTTCAGCAAGCTTTTAAAAAATATTTTTGAACGATGAGTCCAAAAACAGCCAAGAAAATAGGAAGAGTGCTCCTTCCGCAAGCTCAAAACTAGAAGTTGAATCAAAGGATGTGAAGTTCGGCAGAAGGGATTCATCTCCCCATTGAAAATTCGGCCACATATTAGCTGATTGCAAGCTGCCGAAAAGACAGCAAGGCGCTTGCTTCAAGTGCTTCGAAATGGGACATAGTCACAAGGAATATCCCAAAAATGACAGGAAACCATCGCAGATCAGCACCATAGATTCTGAGGACGAAGAAGTTTGCGATTGCCTCGAGACCCTCAAATACAATTTCGACAGTTCCGACGAGATCATTAACCTTCAGTTCTTACGATAAATCTCTGCAAACACCTGCATGGACAATGTAACTCGTACACATTTTTTTACAGGTTTGACGGTTTAGAGTAAAATTGTCCGATAAACTTCTGAAACCTTTATGCTTGATACTTGCACTGTCAATGACGTTACTAACTTTCTACTTGACGTCAATCCAAACTTGGACGTAGACACGCGCGTTAAGTTAAATAATTTACTTATGAAAAAATATGTTTTACCAGGACGTCCATACTCGTCTGAGATAAAAAAGAGCTAACGCTTAGACTGACTGATCCTGAATTCCTAAATTTCCATAATAGAAGATTATCATTTACCAAAAAAGAAACTTTACAAGAGATTATAGATTCGTTCTTAAAAAAAGAAATTATTTGACAAAGCGAATCATCTTATGCGTCACTGATAGTTTTAACTCAAAAAAGACACGGGCTTTCGACATTATGTGTTGATTATCGCTTTTTAAACAAGTTGCTTCAATAAGATTATTACCAGCTTTCGTTAATCGAAGACCAAGTAGACAAACTTCGGGTCAAGAAATAATTTACTTTGCTTGACCTTAAAGATGATTCCTATCATATACCAATCGCCAAAGATTCTGTCACATATACAACCTTTGTAACTCCTTTCGGACACTACGAGTATCTTAAAATACCTTACGGTCTTAAATTGGTCGCGTGGAAATGTTAAGGTTTTGCAAATACAATATTTTCTGAATTAATTAAAAGAGGCAAAGTAGTCGCTTACCGACATTACTTTATGATTGCGAGCCAAACGTTGGAGCAACACCTCCTTACCCTAGAAAAAGTCTTTTCTCTTATTGTCGAAAATAAATTAGAATTGAAAATCGAGAAATGTGAATTTTTTCCGGCAAAAATAAAATTCCTTGGCTACGAAGTCTTCGAAAATGGGATAGCACCAACAAAACGAATTATAGAGGTAGTAACGAATTTTTTGATCCCACAAAATACTCACGACGTGCAAAAGTTCCTAGGCCTCTGCTCTTATTTCCAAAAATTTTATCGGAGGTTTTTCGGTCCTCACGCAACCACTGTACCGAGAAGTGCGGACCCTTCTTGGTGTGATTTTGAACAGTTTTCACCGTGCCCTTAAAAAAAATCGTCATCATCATGATTTAACTAAGTTTTAGTATTATTATCATGCCCTGAATTAGAAAGCGTAGAAACATTCAGCTTGGTGGACCACTATTGTCTAGTCATTTGTTGTGCAGAAGCCTTATCCATCCGCCATTTCTCAATCAGTCAGTATCAACTTTTGAGCCTGTACGACACTTGCCTCAGTTTCCGATGCTTCGAAATGTTTTAGATAACAATTATTTTTGGCCATTTGAATTAATGGGTAATAAGGGTGCAGCTTACTACCATGCAGATACAAATTATGGAGCCTCATCTGGTCATACTTCCTCTTCGTTAAACCTAGCTCATTCTCCTAGACTCTTCTCCACTGTGATTCAGAGCAATCTCATTCACTCGTATGCATTTCGCCTTTTCGGATCCTTCTTCGAAATTTAAACGTGGACGATCTTTTTTAGAAACAGTAAGTAGACTTGATGAATTAACTGAAGAATCAACGGAACCATCTTCAGGTTGTTGGATATTCTCTTTGGTCTGATTGAATAATACTCTCAATTCACTTTGTAAAAATTCAGTGTTTTTTCTCATAAAAGCACTTTTTATCCTACGAACCTTTAACCATTTTCTATTATACTGCAGCCAAAGGCTGTCGATCAATTTGCGTTTTATTTCCATTATGTGGACATCAAAGAAGAATAACAAATTTTTCACTTTATACTCCATATTATGGACAAACCGACATTAAAGATATGTGACCGAGATGGAATACGATTTGCTTTGCGTAGAACTTCTTAGTATCAGCGAAATGGAAGCAAGTGACAGAACATTCACGTTTATTCATTTTTTCTTAAAAAGGTGCTAAACAGAAACAAATGACAGAAGATTCCAAAATTCTCTACCTACAATAATATATTAAAGCAAATCTTCCAATTTTATAGGCTTATAGATATAGATCATGCAAAGGTAAAATTCGGGAAGTAAAAAATATTGAAAATTTCCAAAAGTACCAAAAAATATATTAATAAATCAATTTGTTCATAACAATTAACAAAATAAAGGATATTTATCTACAAGTTACTATTTGATTCAATAAAGTAACTTCACTAATTCTACACTTTTGTGAAATTATAAAAATAACAAATTCAAAAAAAGTGCACCTCTACGTTAAAGTACGATTTTTCATGAGCATTTAAAAACTCGTGCAGTAGCACGAACGCGTTCGGTAAAATTCGACATTATCGGACATACTCGGGAACATAATGAAACAGCGCTATTTGAAAAATCAAGACTTGAGCTTTAATTTCTATAACAAGGTCGCAGGTTCCAGTCATATTCATATTTATGATATCAATTTTTCAGATAAGTTTTACAGATTATAATATTCACTTTTTTGCTTATTAAAACTATTTTTTAGACAAACTAGTAAGCACAATATTACTTTTTAGGACAATTATTCTTGCAAAAAAGGATTGATATTATAGTATTATATTGAATCCTAAAATCACGGAAAAATTATTTTTTTAAAGATCTGAGTTTTTGAATAAAATCGACCTTTAGAAATTTGAGTTTTTAATATTTTTAAAGTGTTATAAAACATATTATTCGTTATCTTAAAAAGTTTGTGGAAAAGATAAGAATTTATTAGACGAAAAAGTTCTCAGTTGGCGTTAACTTGAAAAATACACATTTCACAACTTGGCTTGATTTCACTGATAATAGTCTTCACTCGAGATTTGAAACTACATGATTTATTATTAGGAAAGATATTAAATTCTATTATATTATTATTTTAATTTTAAAAGTCTTCCATGTGGCAATTTTTTTTGTGAAAGCAGAAACTGATACGCTTGGAAACCAATCAGTGGCTTCGATTATAAATAGAATTATTTTAATTGGTCGTTTATATTAACATTTTCGAAGGTTTTTGGGTATTAATAAGCAAACATAATCAGTTGTAAAATATTTATTAGTCGTCATTTACGAGATTCTTGTAAGAAAATGAAGATACTTGTCAGCAATTTTCTACTTGCAATCGCGTTTCTTGTGCAATTTGGTGGTAAGTGTGATCAATATAATATAAAATTTAATGCTAATGTCAAATAATAACCGTTCCCAAAAATTATTAAAAAATAAATAAAATTTAAAATTAAAAATCTCGAAATATTGAAACCTGTTAAGTTAGCATAGGTTAGACTCAAAAAGGCTTTTTCATTTTTGTTCTTCTTTGTTCCATGACTTCAATATTTTCGATACCTAATAATACGTCATTTTTAATGCTTTTAATTATTAATTATTTAATTTGAAACACTTTAAAGTACTTCCTAACCTTAAACCTTTCTATCGCATTTCTTTACCACCTCTCTTAAATTTTTCTCAATATCGAATATTTTCCGAATTTCAAGTACAAAAAAATTTTCTGCTTGCAAATATTTCAGTTGAAATGTTTGAGTAATCTTGCATAAAAAAATTATTATAAGTAGGTGACATGCTTTTGCAAAAAAGGTATTCGTATTCTATTCAATATATTAATATTACCATAAATTTCCTAAAATTTGGGTAATTTATGGTAGTTAGACTTATTATATATGTAGCTTTCCATGAATAACCGCCAAATTCTATTATCTGCTACCAAAGTTTCCTTTCAGTTCTTACGGTAAGTGGTCTTTTTATAAGTTTTCGTGAACTACCTTTAATATTACCATAAATTAACAAAATATTTTGGAAAATTTATCAAATAGTTTTAAATGAAATTTTTGGTAATTTTGGTAAGTTATCATATTTACCTTTAAAGTTACCATAAATTATCGAAACTTTCCGGAAATTTCGAAAGATTTAAAAAATAAATTTTGGGAAATTTGTGGTAAGTTACCACAAATTACCTGTAATATTACCATAAATTATAAAAAATTTTGTAAATTCCGTGAAACTGATCCAAATGTTCAAAATTGAATTTTGGGCAGTTTATGTTAAGGTACCGTAGTTACCAGTAAAATTACTATATTTGAACCGAAAATTTTCATAAATTTCCATAAATTTATAAAAGTGATTAAAAAGCAATTTGGAGTAATTTATTGTAAGTTAACATATTTACCTGTAAAATTACCATAAGTGACCGAAAATATCTAGAAATTTCCGGACATTTATAGAAATTTTTAATTAAATTTTGGGCGATTGATGCTAATTTTTCTTTTTCTTTATTTAAAATCAAATATGGCCTGTAATCATGAATGTTTTACGAGAAACGCCTAAAATCAACCATTAGTTATAAAAAAATTCGCATGCGCTAAGGGGGGAGGGAATTTTCCACGTAGGGTTATAATATACTGTTAAGTAATAATTATAGTAATTATAATATCCATACATTTATAATTAGCCTTGTAATATAGGTTTTTTTAATTCATCTAGACATTTTTGCTCTCTGAAAAATAAATATTTATAAACAATAATTCATTGATAATCAGGGTTGCAACTTGAGCGGAAAAGACCGGCAAATAACCGGAAAAAATCCAGAAATTAAAATTAAGAAACTGTTAGTTGATTTGTGATTATAACGTGATTAAATTTCTCACTATTTTAGTAATTTTGGTCAATTTAGAAGAGTAAGTTCTTAATTTTGATTCGCGGTTTTTTTTCTTGGTTCTCTTTTTATTGAACAGACCCCTTTCTAAGCATATTCCAACTAATTTATCTCCATCATAGCATGTCCTTTAATCCCCAAAATTACCTAGTACACATCCATTCATATCTCATAGTAGAATTACTCTTTTACCATAATCGAAAATATTTATTGTGTGATTTAAAATAGTTCAGAACGCGTCTTTTATTGCTCTGGGATTGCTATCAACTGACGCGTAGCATGCTGTGACAAATAATCTTCTTTATCAGTTTGCGAGATAGAAAATCATGATCTCCGAGATGCTGCTTCGCTATTTTATTTAAAATGCGACCCACTCCATGCCTTCCATGTGATTCACGATCTACTTCTGAACATATTTTAAATCAACCTATCAACACCCATTTTACTATGTCTGTAGTTTCGCGTCCCTTTTTCTAGTTTTCTCACGTGCATAGTTTCTCGTAATTCTTTTACTTTGAGATCATTCACCTTCTTAGCATTCCAAACACCCACTCTCCATTCGGCATTTGAAATTTGCCCTTTACATTTACCGTGTGCATGCCTTTTGTCAAATAAATTTTCAGTCCTTTGAAGACTATTTAATTGTTTGCATTATTCATTGTTTAAATTATACGCCAACTACCATTCTTATGCTATAAGCTTATTTTGCTAGTCAAAATCATTCCTGAGTTCAGTAGTAATTCTTCATATGGTGGAGAGTGTAGTTATAACGTCCGTTACACCAAACTTCAATTAATAAGGGGGAGGGGCAGAACTGGGACCGAGATAGTCGTCTTAGGTTTATGTTTTTGTGCTGAAAAGGTCACCAGCCTTCAGTGGTGTTGTATTAGATGGCGGTTTATCCAAACCCATTTGTTAAGACCCGGCGGTCCTCTAGACAGAGCCACCGAACGCGTCTTTGGGTTGCGGATAGAGAGTCCCTGTTCAAAGGGTTTCTGCTGAGTATTATTACAAAAAATTAATAGGCAGTCGCGGATAATTGTCAAAGGGTGATTCCGAAGGAATTAACCCCCGGTCAGGTAGCGTATCGGTAAGCACGCTGAAAGTTGGAAAATCTGCCTTACAATGTGTTACTACTGGAAGTTAAGGTACAAAATTTAAGAAATAATTATGGCGGATCAAATGAATTAAAAACTTTTATATAGAGTACGGTGTCTAATTTCATACGCGATAGATCATGTGTCCCAGGTGGCAATCGTCATGAAAATTGATGAGATTTTTTTAGCAGTTTTGAGTAGTTTCGAGAAAAACGCGTTTAAAGTTACAGAAGCCCGCAACTTTCAGAGCTGTAGCTTTAGAAGACAAGAGACTAACTAGACAATAACTTTAAAAGTTTTGCTTAGATCGACCCCCCCTTCATAAAAGATTTCTTAATCGATTTTACTGTCGGCATAAATCATAATATTATTTTCAAAGAGTGCAGGTTTTAAAGAAAAACTTATATATAATAAAAAAATATTTGAAGTCAATACCAAATTTGCATCAGGAAAATATTTTTTAGTCATGAAAGAAAACAATTCAATTTATTGTTAAAAATTTAATGGTTTGTATAAAGTATACCTTCTTCATATCAAAAGTTTACAATTTCATTGAAATTTGTTTTCTTTCCGGACTGAAAAATCTTTCTTACTAGCTTTTTTTTTGCTTGAAGATTCATCTCTTTCTTTGAAAATTAAACTATTTTATTGAAAATTTAACTGTTTTACAAAACATTTCATAAACATATACGACTATGTATGCACCTCCACAATCGAGATTAAAAAATGTGTTTGTATCAGAACTTTGGGCTTTTTAATTTTTTTCTGGGCTGTGTTTTCGATGTTTGGGCTCCATAAATTGGTTTTAAAAATGAAATTTCGAGTGAAGGTGCTGGCTTAAATCCAACCAGCCCCTCCACTATATAAAAATTAGACTAAAAGATGAAGCATGTCAGAATTTTCGGTATTTTTAAGACGCTTAAACGCACGAACAACCAATTTCTAAAAACCGAACCTACTAACAATAAAAGTATGCCCAATGTAAAGATTTAAACTTGGAAAAAACAAAGAACGCTGCAATTTTGGGCTGGTGTTTGGCTTACGAATGCACAAAAACATTCCAAAACCCAATAATAAAATCTGCAAAAATAAAGTGCATCCGAATTTTGAGCAACATTGGCGCTCTCGATTGCATGGGAAAAATGTTTAAAAACCACCACTATGTATAAGAAAAACTACATAATTAAAAATCAAACACCTATCTATAAATTGGAATTTGAATTTTCAAAGGAGTAACAAAATCAGAGACTTTGTTCACCCTATAAAATTGCGCATAATGATAATTTTCTGCCAAATTGGCAAATTAGTAATGACAGTGTACGAAGAGGTTGGCTTTAAGCGTTAAGGGTTGGAATCCTAAAATCTAGTTTGGAATTTTTGAAGAGCACACCAATTACAAACTCAATTTAAAAAATTCAAAGCGACGTAAATTCTGCAATTTTTAAATTTTTCCGATAACATTCAAGATTTTTCTACTAAATTGGCCAAAAATCGTACAAAAATGCCAGTAACTTAACATATTTATTCATCGAATTACAATTCATGATTTTTCAAATAAATTGACGAAAAGCTAAGAAGCGCATTTTATTTCTATGATATATTATAAATTTTATAATGACCTATTACTGGGAGGCATATGAAAAGAAATTCTAAAATTATATCATTTTAAGCGATTTTTAGCTGAGAATTATTGAGTATGTAATTGTAATATTGATTTTTAATCTACTTGAAGTAAAAGTTCTTTGTTTTATTTTCACAGAATTAAATGCTTCAGGACTTGAATTCGAACTACCAGGTCGACACACGCCAAGAGTAGTTCCTAGTCCACGGCACGATCCACAAACTGTGCGCCGACCAGACGAGCGTATCCTTCATGGGGACACCTTCATTTCGCTGTGGCTAGATCCACAAAATCAAAGAAAAGTTTTGAAAGCTGACCACGGGCTAAACATTTCTCCATGTGACGCATTTGTTTCTGGGAACGATTTTTACATGAAACTTACTGAAATAAGAGACTCCAATAGAAACTTCACAGTTGTCGGATATTTCTGGCCTTCTAAAGTACTTTTCGGCGTCCGAGCACCTCACCCAGGTAACAGCCCATTAGAAATGTTAGCTAGTAGTAAAGTTGCACCCCCAGCTTAATAATAAAAGTTCTTTGTTTGTCAAAGTCAAGGAGAACTTTCTCAGGCCTCTTGTGCGCAACAGAAAAAAGTATAGTCCCAGTATATGCCGAATTTTTCAATCTGAACAATTGACTCGATTTCCTTGGGAGAATTTAGGGGAGTGATATTAAGGATAATGCCCTAAATGTAACAGAGATGGTAATAAAGCACTCGTTAAGTCGAATGGAGTATTTGGATGGAGGTCGTTCCCACAAGAGTTTTAAAAAATAGACAGTATGTGTGCTGGATAATCGGGGTTTGCATGAAACGCTCTGCAACTATCATAGGAAATATATTAGCTTAAAATGCCGCTACGATATGCTAAAGTGGAAATAAGACCGTTTTGATATGCCAAAATAAAACCCTCCGTGAACAACATACAATCCGGGTAGTTTAAAAAAAGAAAACATTAGTTCACACGACATCGACCAATCCTCCACGTTTATGTAGAAGATACCGTACACCTTCTTTTTGTCTAGGAGTTGTTCACGGAAGTTTTTTTTTCTGTGCTTTCTTAAGCAAAGCTCTCAGGAGTGAGGAATCGATATGGCTAATATTTGATGCAGTTTTTTTAAACCTAATATTAAGGTGTCAGATGCTTCCTACGCCGCTTTGTATAGTAACGCTCCTTTGGCCACCTCTGCGTGCCTCCGGACCATTTTAAGAAAAGGGTCCCGTCCGTTTGAGGTGGATATTTTTCTTATGTGCTTTTTCATGTGCTCTCATGGTTCAGGGAAAAAATGTACCAGGATGCCAAGATAACCAGATAATTGACGGATGCAGCTGCAAAGACGCAGCAGCTAATAAGCGCTTCTTGTGAATGGCTTAGACTGACTAACGGAAAGCTTTCGATAAGACCTTTCATAGACTTATTAGCTGTCTGTTAAAAAGCTTAAAGATTTGCCCACACATAATCAGATGCTTTGAGAGATCCAAACGCCTTTGAAAAACTAGATTAATTATACCGTCTGGATAATATCGTGTGAAAAAGAACGTCACCTTCCAGAGGTCACCTTCTCACTTCTGTCTCTATATCTCGCAATAAAACATTCTTCTGAAAAACTCTGTAGCGATAGTAATCATCGTGGGGATAAGTTTACTCATTTATTTTACATAGAAGACCTAAAGATCTATGCTTTAGATAAAAGCGAAATTAAGAGTGCAATGGAGCATTCCTTTACAAATCCGTGAAGTAGGCGACCAAGACCCTTGTGCTACATTTTAACATTAGAGGTCAGTTATGTACATGAGCCTGCCTAGATGCTTTACTTTCAAAACCTGAAGCAAATAAAGCAGTGGATGAAACATTCCGCAGCCACATGCTATTTGACAAGAAAATACTCAGAAACTTTTACAGAAATCTAGGACAGTCCTTTTTTCAAAAGAGCAAACTTTGGAAAACTTAATCACCTTCTAGAATTTACCAAATCATTTTCAAAACAAAAAAAAATCATGAAAATGATTCGAGAAATTCATTTCTTCAGGAAATCAGGTGATTTAGTAAAGACTTTTTTATCTAATTTTCCATTTAAATAAGCGGCTGTCACGTACATTTTGTGAATTTTTAAATCCTACTCGATAGCCATTACCATCACTGTTCTTACTGAGATTAAGGGGGCTGCAGATTTGAAAATATGCTTAAAGTCGATTCCAGGTATTTGTCTGAATCCTTTAGCGATGAGCCGACCTTTCATTCTGCAAGCTTTCCATCGAATCCATATTTCTTTCGAAGTACTTCTTTCTTCCGAGGCTTCTCCAGATCACGCACCTTTGATGAAAATTTCAGAAGCAATTCAAGCAACTTCATCCTGCTCATTTAAATCCGTTACCTCAATGGTGCAGTGACATTTCTCCTTAGGTCTTCCCCTTCGGCCAGTCCTTATCATTTTCGGAGTTGCTGGACTCGATAAATTTAGGACATAAAATGGACATGAATTTTACATAATTTTACACAATTATTTGATAAAATTATATATTTCTTTGCAAATTTGTATTTTCTTAGGCTGAAATTCATTGCTTCAACTGAAAGTTTAAGGACTCAATTTTTGGTTCACAATCTATATTTTCCAATTTTTATATGAGAAGGTATTAGACTTGTGTAATGAATGTATCTGTATACCTGTCTGTCTGTATTTATGGTGGTTTGTTAGTACGGTAATTCAAAAACAGTTATATATATTGCAACCACTGCCTTTTTGGGCGTGGTTAACTAAAAAGGTTTATTCTAATAACCGGACTTATCTTAACAAATTTTTATTGAATAAAACGGCTTCTTCAAAATAATAGCGAAATGGTATTTCTCCAAATAGAACAATAAAATAACGCGTAAATTGCATACGAGACGACTATGAATTTAATCCTTATTTAAATTCTTATTTATGACTCAATCATAGCCGTTATATAATCAGCCTATAACTGCTTAGATTACTTAACTACTTAAGGTTACTTAAAATTAGTAAGAAGAAACATATCAGATCCTTGACCTTTCTCTTCGAGCGACAAGGATTATTTTAGGTAAATTCCAGAAAAATGGGTCACTGGACCGAAATCGTAAACACCTTACGCAAAGGAGGTAAATGGCTTGTACGACACGTGCTCGAAAGGTAGATGTTCAAGTTAAAATTTTAATAGCGATTATGAGCCTTTTATTCTTAAATAGCATGTCGCTTAGGCTCTAATCCCTTGGTGCTAGAAGGGCTGCACCTGGGCTGCACGTTCACGCCACGAGGGTCTCGGGCCTCTCGGTCTGATAGCCTGCTGCTATTGCTACTACACCTCAATTGGAGGACGGAAGTAAGGGGCTAGGGTCTACGAGCCTTTTAATGTAAAAAGATTCAGAAGACTCTCGGGTTTCGTCTAATCGTTAGACAATATTATCTTACCTTGCCTTCAATGTGCAGATGTGCTCACAACAGATTATAGAGGTTTGAAGCTCTAAATCTCTTGTACAGGATCTGGTCATTGACGGGAAGATTGTAAATACTTATGCCTGTAGTTGCTCGAGAAAGCAGAGGTAAAGTTCCATAGAAGAGAATATCTCTTCTAGAATTTGAGGCTTCAGCCTGAGAAATACAGTTTCATTATAGAATATTTTTGATTAAGGAACTTTTACCCTGAAAAGAACTGTAGGCTCGTAAACTCTCGTAAAATAGAAATTCTTAAAAAATAAAAGTTCTAAGATTTTATAATTCTGACAAGCGAAAGATCGCTACGATAAGCTTCTTTTGGCGACAGCGTCAGGGGATATTATCCACCTGGGCACTCGTAAAGAGAACTTAACCAAAATACAATTCCAATAAATTAGAATTGTATTTCTTTTAGAAGAGAGTTCTCGGACAAGTTCTAGAGGGTTTAGACTCTGCGTTTCTCCTACCAACTCGCTTCTGCGATCTGTGCCTTTGAGCTACAAGATCCAGAATTCCTTTTCTCGATTGGGTTGCTCTTTTTATAGTCTCACTCAGGCTCTCCCTTCTCGACGTTACGTAATGTTGTCGAGGAGGGAGTATCCCGAGATTTCGCCATAGAGTTTCTTCTGTGAGATGCTACTTTTCAGAAGGATCACACGAGAGATACTACTTTTGCCTATTTACAGGCAACCCTTGTAACTCGAGAGTTACAATATATATATATATATATATCTTTGGTGCTTTTCAATTATCCTAATCTGAAAGTAAAGTTCGTCGGCCAGACATTTTGGGAGAAAACGTTAAATGTTACAGCATTTCCAAAATTTTTGAGATCAGTTTTTTAAAGATTTCAAAATGCCAGGCACGGCTATTGGTAGTATTTTGGCTGTTGGTACATAAATGCCATTTAGCCGTCGAACTATGCAAGATATGAAAAATATGGACTTACCAATATTAGCTACACAAGGAAGATTAAAAAATTTATTATGGATCACTTTTTATGGGACACGTTTTTTTTGTTTACTTTGTAAAAAACGACAGTGAAAACAAAAAAAAACCATTTTTTGCAAATCCACACAACCAGTTAGAAAAAATAATTTAACACAAGCTGTTTTCGCAAAAAGAATTTACAAATGCGCACTTTTTTCAACTAAAAAAAAGACAATGAAAATACGTACGTTATAATGACTAGGCATATTATGAATTGTAGTAATATGAATTGTCTGAAATAACACATTTTTTCAAGTAGCTAAGTATAAAATTTAATACAAAATGAGAAAGAAATATTAAAGTAGTCATGACAACCAAAATTTGTACTTTATTTTTAAACATTTAAATAAGAAATCCTACATCTAAGTACAGAGACAAAGGTAGTATACATTTGAGATATTAGTGTTTAGCACAATGTAGGACAGTTTACCTTACTTCAGTTATGATAATTTAAAAAAATTAATCAACATATTTGGGGGAAATACAAATTCTACGAAAAGGTATACTTGGAAAAAACTTGTGATATCTGAACAAAACCTTGAATTCTCTAAGAATTTTTCCAGGACTTTAGCAGACAACCTGTTATAGAATGATTTTTTTTTATTTTGACATGGAATGTTCATTTATTTAAATTCATTAATCTTTATTTTCTTTTGAAGCTCGTACAACCGTGCTAGAACCCAGTTCATACCAATGGTTTATCATTCACTTCGGAAGAGCCTATAAGGTAAAGACAAATCGTCGTACAGGACAGGTCGAATATGTTACCCTCGTGCCTAAAAATGTACATGAAAAACCAGAAAATCAAGATGGTCTTGAACGCGTACGGTTTGGGATGAATGGTGTACATTTTTGGATCTACCAAAAACCGAGAAAAGGAGTTTTGGGAGCTGAATACATACCTGAAGCTACAACTTCTTAATCACCTCCAAATTATTCTATGCACATCATTTATAACACAGATCTGTAAATTGTGTAATTTTTGTTGATGGGTATTCCTGAATAAAGATATTATAACATTTGAAAAATTTTGTACATGTGCTACTTACTTATTGGACAGCGGAAGAAAACGTTCAGAGCCGTGTTCAATTTTCATGTCCGACTGTTAACTTTTTCTTAATTCGGTAACAAAGATGTACTCAATTAATTCTTGAAAAGGACATTGGATCATTTGAAGCACACAGGTATTTTATACATATCTTTATCGCGGTTTACTAAATAAGTATTGAAGAGAGCAATAACAATCGGCTGTGGGCTCGCCGAAGCCACACCGTGAGTCACGGGGTCAACTCAATTAGACCACAGCATATCCCAATGTCGGTCCATCTGAAGTTATAAGTAATTATTTTCTAACGTCAAAATGTAACTGACAGGTATTAAACATTGACCAACCACCGTAGGAGGAAGAGCCATCTTTTTGGCCGAAAATTAATCTTCTTGGTGTAAAATTCATCTGTCTGGTTAAAATATTAAATATTTTGCATAAAATTCATCTCTTCTAGTTAAAATGTCAACTAAATTGTGGAAATTTTTGCACGAACTATCCATTTTTGCGACCAATTTCGCTTTTGTATTTTACAAGTTATTCCTGACCTAAAAATTTTAAAAGGCTGCCATTGCATTTCGCATTTACAATATTCACAGGAATATTACTTAATTACAAGGTACAAATTTTATTCCTAACAAAGGTTTAAGGAAATGTATGAAAATGTTTAAAATTGAGTTTTTGTTAATTCCTGGTGATTTAAGGTATGTAGCTATAAAATAATATTAAATTTTTTTAATTTAGCACGACCTAAATTTTTTCAAAAAAAGGAATGATCTAAAAACATATTTAGAAGTTCAAAGAGCATCGAGAAGATAGAATAATAATTTAAATCTTGACAGGATCTTAAAAATATAGATTTTTGAAGATTTCGAAAAGAAAGCTTTCTCAGAATTTTTGAAAGTTTTATTAAAAAAATAAAACTATTTCAGTTTTTTTTTAATATACATTTTTGAGGATTAAAAAAAAAAAGCTGCTTCAGAATTGTAAAAGATTTCAAGGTAATTCAATTTGTTTTTGCTATAGCAATGCAAACTTTGTATTGATTTAAAAAATTATTTTTTGTCTGTAAACGTACGTCGACTGTCCGACATTTTCAACAAAAAGGATTAATTTTCTATCAAAAAATAATTTGTTAAATGAAAATTTTGATTTATTGCCGAAAACTAATCCAATTTTTGATTTATAGTATCAATCTTTAATTAAATTTTCTTTCACAGAAATTATTTTTTGACCATCTAAATCCATTAAGTTTAAAAAAAAAAATTATTAATAGATTTAATGCTTTCACGATAAATCATTATGATCAAAGAGATACTTTGAAGTTTCGTAAACATTGCAGTTCAGGCTAGAGAGCCCCACCAAGAAGAATGGTCGTCCCTTATTAGCCAAACAAGTATTTGTTTTTTTAATAAAAGAGGATAAAAAGTCAAATCGAGTTGGTGTTATAATTGTTGTGCCTATTGATGTTATTAGGATGTTTCAAGATTTCGGCTGCTTCAAGCATGTTTTATTTCGACTAAAATTTCGACAATACGGCAAGCGGGGTTCGATTTTTTATAATTTATATAATGAAATTCCGTTCGCATTGAAATCCTAACTGCTCCCCTTATCCATAAATCTTAAAAATACAATTATCAGAAAATGCTTTCTTGTCCACAGATAAAAATCTCGCAAGATAGTCCTTGAAGAATATTTAACGATTTAAGGCGAGCAGGCACACAATAGGTACCTTAGGAGAAGGGGGATACCGACCTCCCTGCATTCTCCCCTCCCAACTATTAAGCTGTGGGGGAACCGTTATCCCCTCCCTCTTGAGGTGCCTATTGTTGTGAAATCCTAAACCAAACAAGATTAGGCTTGAATTATAAACTTAATGTTGAACCAATAATGGTACATTCAATTTTTAATCTAAAAACAGGAAAAAGCTAATTTTGAATAACATACTTGAATTTAATTTTCTACAAAAAAAAAACGAAAAGGTTTTTAATCCTATGATAAAATATAAGTAACAGTTATAGGTACAGTACCTATCCTATGTTGACCTATTATCATTTCATACTGCTATTTTGCAATTTAGTATGGTTGGGGGGTTATGCATAGATTTCTTTTGTCAATTTAAAAATATTTGGTTTAAAAAGTTCAGAAAATAATTGCGAACAAATTTTGCATTGAGAAAAAATTATTTAGAATCAAATGTTTCCATTTAGAAATACATTTTTAGAATTAAAATTTTCTATTTTGAAATAGTGATGTACAAAATTCCAAAGAATTCAAAATATTTCATAAAAATAATATAAAAATTATTTTTTATTTAATGTTATATTACAGCAAACATTGCGATAATTGATGCTTCTGGAATTTTAATTTTTAACGTTTTCAAAGTCTTATGCAACA
>JAAAKG020199058.1:0-81902 GCA_010014905.2 Druon quercuslanigerum | reverse complement strand
GACTTCTTAACGTAGCCAAAAGAAGACAATTTTTTATGGGTAGCCTGCTGCATAGTATTTTTAACAATAAAGCTCCTTATTACATTCTTAACCTTTTCCATTTTATTGGCACAGATCAACCGACACATTCCAAACTACGTCAAAGGAAAAAAGTACTAAAAATTCAGTCACACCGAAAGTTTTGTAGAACGATGTCATATTTCAAGTGTTTAAGAGAAACAAATGTTCACAAATGATAGCACCAGAAAATTCGATATTTTTCGTTTTAGAAAATTACCTCCATTTCCTTCAGAGCATTCGGCAGACCAAGGTGGAGCCTACGAAATAAGATCAACAAACACTTTGTGGTCAGAGTCGCAGAAACATAAAGCTCTATGCGATAATTCTTCGTTAGCCTTCTAAAGAAAATCACCTTTTTAATGGCCTTTTGTTTCCTAACCATTTTTAGAAGAGGATCTCTTCCATTTGAAACGATGTATACCTTACAAAGAAAAATTGGATTGTAAAGACATTGGAGATTCAGAACTTCACACACACTTTGACCGCTGGATTTATAATTCCAAGCGGACAAATTAATAGATAAGCTCATATAGGTATGCATGATCTTACGCGTGGCAATATTAAGGGGCGTAAGTTCGTTCAATTGAAAGATCAAACTTTTATAAAAAGACACTTGTACTTGCTCCGGAGAGACTCCTTCACTTTAAACTCGAAGCATAAATACTCTAGTCACCCATGCAAAATAAAACAGTGAGCTAATGCTAGAGCTGATTAATGTTGCTGCAGAGATATGTAGAAGAATCGTGTAATGCGAGAGAAAGTAAAAGAAGTATTATGCAAAAGAGCAAAAGGCTCATGGTGTCGCTCTGGAAGCCGCACCTCTGGTAGGTGATGCTTTTCGTTGTAACACAATACTTTCCAGATGAGAAAATGAATATAGTTTTGCGAAGGGGCGTCAATTTCATTATGCGTCTCACTATGCGAGAATGAATCTTCAAGCTTTCCAACAAACCAAAGTCTATAAAAACAAACAAAGTCTATTAATTATACAATTAAAAGCTTTCTAGTAGCTTTCCTCTGAACTATTTAAAATTCGTAGGCTGGAACCGACGATGCATCAAGAGACTAAAAGATGCTTGAATAAAGATAACAAGAACATTGCATGTTCAAGACTAAATGCGTTCACAATTCGCTTTTCTCCAGTTAAATATTTATTTTTGAAACTGTTACATTTTGCATGAGTTACATTTTGTTAATAAGAAATATAATCTGCAAATGCTGAAGAATTATATGTAAATAAGGTAAAATGCATTATTAATATTTAATTCACACAATTTTACACGGCTTAATTAGTATATTATTTTAAGTATCTAATAATTATCTTACCAGTATCTTATTATGATTCTCTATCGGAAAACAAATTAGTACATGATTTCCATTTTTTTAATTGTAGTTAATTTCAAGCCGCCCTATGATATAGTTTTCTATGATAAGTTCGGAGGATGAACTCAGTTACGAACAGCACGTTTTCCGGAAAACACCTGTAGCTCCCCACTAAATTTGCAATATCCTTGGTCCAAATATTCGGCGCGTACAAAGACTAGACTACGTAAAGCGTTGCTATTTCGTGCATTAGGTGATAGCATTGCTCGATAAACATGATCACCGGTTTTTATAAAACACTGGAATAATTCATTTAGATAACCCAGTAAATTATCTTGACGTTCGAGCTGAGCAGCGAAATCAAGAACTGGTCTTCGTGGCCGACCAGGCCGACCAGGATCAACAACTGTTATATAAGCGCGCTCTGGTACGACAGGTTCTGTCGAATGGTCGCTGTGAATCCAACTATCCCTCTTATCAAAAGACTTTATATAAACTATTCCATGTTCTGTATAGTTGCTATGTTCGATCATTATAGAAATTTAGCTTCCTACACGAATATTATTGAAATATTCAGCTGGAAGTGGTCCTGCATCTTCATTTTCCATTGCATCTAGTTTATTAGGAACAAAAGAATATTTATGATTTTTTTCACTGGTTGATAACTGATGCTCTAATTATTGTGTAATTTTTACCTGCCCCCCTTTTATATCATAAAATAAAAACAGACAATTAATTTATAAACAACAATTTATTATACCCTTATCTATGGGCAAAAAGTACAGCAAAACAACTTTCAGAAAGGTTTACAGTAAGAGTAATTACTTATAAGCTCTCTGTCAAACGGCATTCATTCATCTTTCAAGTGGAACAATTCCTGCCCGTGTGAAAATTGCCAAATGTTTGCTCAATTAAAAGTTTGGCCCTATCTTGGAAAATTATTATTATTATTATTATTATATAAATGGAAAGGACTCATAGCGTTTTCAGGCATTGACCAGTTTCCCACATTTTAAGATTACAGAAGGAAAACGAAAGTAAGAAAATAAATCAGAAATAAGTTATGTTTATTCATATAACCGAGCATACGCAAATCCTACTGCCGACTTTCAAATTTCTAAAAAAAGAAGGTGAACAGAATATATGCTACGTGGTAACTATAAAATACTGCATTTTGAACATCCTAATCACGAATCGAGCTTTATCAGTCTCTGTGAAGAAGACTTCTTCAATTTTTTCTCTATTGAGAGAGGTTAAACTACTATATTCCACCTGGTGACGAAAATGCGAACTAGAAAGAATAGGTACGACTTTTAAGATGCATTTTAATTGGTAGATGAAAGTATTTTAACCGCCTTATTTATTGAGTGTAAAGTATTTATAAGATGATAGCAATAAATCTTTATCTGAAATAAAGGGTTTTAGATGGAATTTACACAATATACAGTAAAAACAACACATTTTTTTGACAGAAATATTTTTCCAAATTAAACAAAACAAGTTAAAATAAATTCTTTTTAATGTATACATGGATACATGTATAATTTTTTGCAAAACTCCAAATATATCTTAAAAATTGGACCTAGTCTTTCTAGGTGCAGTTTTTGGCGCCGTGTGTCAAAATGGTATATCATCATTTCCAATATGCATTAATTTTTATTTTTTTGTCTCCTTGCAGGAAAGCTCGTTAATCCCAGGTTTTGTTCGTAATTGTCGTTTTTTGATTCAGCCAGGATAGTGCAAATCGAGTCTTTTTAGGTTAAGCAATCACATAACTTTAAATATTTTTGTAAAATAGAATGTCGGACTGTCCTTTAAAGGCCCTTAAAAATATTAAAACCAAGCATTTCATGCACAATTCGAGGTACGTTCTACCTCAAATTTTGATATAATTAGCTCAAATTTTGTTTAAACTAGATCATAAAATTAGCTTCTTTTTATATAAAAATGTGATATAATTAAAATAATTTCTATTTAGTCTCTGGCTCCAAAATAATTTCACTCTTCTCATAATTTTTATTCATGAAAAGTATAAATAGCGATAATAATCAATGTAGACACGTGTAATAATGTGAAAGTTTCGTAATTATTTGATATTATAACAATCGTGCGGCGCATGTTACCCGCACGCCGTTCGACGCACGCGTGCGAATGACAACGCAGCATTTCGTCCGCATTTACTCCAATATCGTGAGAGCGCATTAAGTGCGACGCATATGTGTCGCACCATGCAATCACGTCTTCAAGCACGCAATGTTGAACATATGCGTCGCACAGAATGGGCACATGAAAAATAGAACTTTGTAAGAAAAACCAAACATGTCGTCCAAGAAAAAAGGAATTTAATCGGAGTGTCTATTTATACAGAAAATAAATTCTTAGAAAGGGTAGAGTGACGCAAAAATTCTGGATGAACAGCTTCCTCTTTTACTCTTCATACAAAAAAAAATAAAGGATATTTCAGTATGATGAAAGACATAACCTAATTTAATTTACATACAAAAGTAAGTAATTTTAATTTTATCTTTCAAAGAAATCTGTGAAAAAAATTTGATGCAAAAAACTTAAGTACATGAGAATCGAATAAATTTAATTCGATTTTGAATCGCGCGCCAGACTACAGCCAGTAACAGAAGTCAGCATGCGCTACACATACAGGCGTTAGGCAGTCAACTGCTTTCTTGTCGAACTTCCGTGTGTGTTGTCTCGTTCTATAATTGCTATTTATTTTGGTGTCTTTGATGAGATTTTGTGGCTTTTTCTGGTTTTGTCTCAGTTCGTGATCTTCACATTTATTTGCAAACGCTGACTTTACTGATTCTGCAAGGAATTTTGGTAAGTACTATATAATATTACAAAATGTAAAATTTGAACCTCAAATTTTGGAATCGTATTTCTTTAAAAATATATCTAACTATAATCAAAAATAGAAAATATTTTACGCGATTATTATTTTTTCCATTTTACAACCTTCAAATCACCTTCAATTCTGCTGTCCAGAAGATATAACCTAGTAAGTGACATTTGCTAAAGAGGTAATTTTTCCGTGGACATATAGTCTCTAAGGCAAATGTCACTTGCTAGGTTATACTTTTGGATAGCAATCATTGTTAATTTAAATGTTCACGTTAAAATTGTGTTCGACTTTACAGAAAGGCACTGTTAAATTTTAAAAAGTAAATAAAAATAATTTACTTGCATTTATTTCCTGTCAATTTGATTATTTATTTTGACTCTTTGATTTGTAACAAAAATATAATTTAATTTTAACCCTCATTGTACACGCACTCAAAGGTCGCATTATGCGCGCACGCGTGCAACGCATATTCGGGTCTATTGAGGACGCATCTGTGTCATTATCTGAGCGCATTTCATGCGGATAATCCGCATGCGTGCCTCCAGCATGCGCGCACCGTGCGGACAAATTGTTATCTGGGTTATATAAATAGTTTGGAGTTTAGCTCGAAATAACATCTTTAAAAAAAAACTTTTTCGTCAGAATCCTTTTTCGGAATGGTTGAATATCTGCAATTATTCATATTGTAATTACGTTATACTTTGCGTTATGTTTTTCAGACCAGGTAAAATAGAATTTATTGAGAAGATCTGTAATATTCCACTCGTATCCACATGTTCGATTCCAACTGTTCAAAATCCAGATGATGTAAAACTCAGATTGGGTAGTTTTAAAATTTTTTCCCTTAAATTAAAATAATTTAAAATTACTTTATTCTTATTATGAACGATTGAAATGACAACTGAAAGATGCCGTTCTTCATCAATATTTTTACTTATTTGTTTATTTTTAAAAACAATTTTTGATTTTAATGTGGCAAATTTTTTTTAATTTGGGCCCAGCTGGTGCCATAACATAATTTTCACACGGGTACTTTTTGTACAAATTATCAGAAACTTCTGCAAGTCAACGTTTTGAAATGTTCTTTTTTATAAAAAGGTGAGCACCTGCATACATGTTTGTATATATTTTTATTAAAACTTTGAAAACATGAACAGAAAATTTCATTTTTTATATGCTCAACAATATTTTTCTTATGTGAGTGCCTCGCAAATTTCTTCTCCTATAAACGTGAGACATTATTTATACAACTTTTCTAGATACAAATAATGTTTTGAATAAGTCAAAAAATATTTACATACATTCATCATTAATAAAAAAATAATCTTCCGAAAGCATTTAACGCGTCGAATTTAAATTTGATGAAATTTCGTAATATTTATGTAATTGCACGTGTTGAAAAGATTTTTGTCACGTCAATAAAGCAAGGTCCCCTTTATTTCATTACAAAATACTTAAAAATGGCACAAATTCGCGTTCGTTTAGAACAACATTTAAGTAAAATATTTGAGTTGTGTAAATAATCATAATTATTCTATTTTTATTCCCTTCTCGTATTTACCTAGAAATTTTCCATTAAGCCTTCTTATCGTTTCGATAAAGTTAAACATGGTACGCAAACAATTTTTTGTATCATACTCTTCTTCTCGCCACGTCTTATATTTCTTTCATATTGAAAATTATTATTTAGTTTAAACATCAGAAAAAGTATAATTTCCCATGGATATTAGTTCTTTGACTTGAGATTTAGAAGCGAATTGCGTGTATATCGTGATGTTTTTGAAAATTATTAACCAAACAGTTTCCATGTCTGATCTTATTTAAATTTCAAAATAAAATTATGCTTAGTATTTGTAATAATACCGATACGGAAAAAACTTATCGAAGTATACGTATTACATATATTTTATTATACTTACTGATTGTTACAATCATACCCATACAGGATAAAAATAGAGTGATGATCTTCATTCTCGCAAAAAAATTCAGCAAAATAGAATGCACAGATAATTTGTTATGATTTTAACAAACGATTAATGGATGCAAATTCTTCAAAGATATTTACAAATATACTAAGCAGTGCCCACATAATTACAAAGCTTTGTCTGTTTTTTTTGAAGAGAGGGAAATCATGAAGGTCATTTGTTCAAGATCTTATAATATGTCATATCTTTAATGTTTATTTTTCACTAAACTTTCATGTATCTTTGTCTCTAGACTAATCAAAACATCTTTAAAGTCGTTTTTTAATTTTAAACAAGATTTTTTCATCAACTGGTTAGGTATTCTTGGATCGCAAATTTAGTTGCCTACAATATGTTACAGATGATTGTGCAGTACGATGCTTTGTTTATTAATTATAAGAAAAGAATGAACGACATTGAAAATCTCTTGAGAGAAAAATTATCGGCTAAACTGACATTAGACTAGAATAATTAAAAAAGAAAAGGACACATTTTTAATATTTTAATCGTTTTAGCGAACTCAATTTCTGATATAAAAATACCTAGTTTAACGCAAAAAAATGTTTTCAATTAAAAAAGTGCCTTCTTAGCAGAATCTTCTTTATTAAATGAAATCTGTATTCTGGACGATTTGTTATTTCCTTGGTGAAAGTTCCGAAATAGTTCGGAATGAAAATTATATCTTCTGTTTCAGTCTGATTTTGAGCAATTTTATTCATTTTATTCCGCTTCAATCTTATCAAACGAGTTCTTTACAATTTTTGGGTTCAGATAGGAGGTTTTCCGAGCTGAGATGCCCAGTGAATTTTCAAAGTATTGGATCTCAAAGATCAGATTTTCCATACACAAAGCTAGGTCGCTTATCCTACAGAATTAAACATAGTCGAATACCTTTGTATCAACATTCATCTACACATATTTGTACATTATGTTAAGAAGAACATAAATTGAATAAAGGAATATTTTACTTCAAACATCATTCATAGTTTGATAATTGAAATCACTCCCTCCCTCTTTTGTATCCTTCGCTAAAGGGTCAGCTGGCATACCAGCCCGCCCGCTTCGGCTCAATCATCTGGTATGCCAGCCCTTATAACCGATTGTCCAGCTGCCCAAAAGATAGTCCTGTCTCACTCCGCCTTAATGGACAGGAACTCAGTATCCCTAAAAGAATTTTCTCCTTACTGCTACCAAAAAGTTCCTCAAAAAGTAAGGAGCATATCACTTCTTTCAAAATATTGGTTTCTTCTGCATTGTTGTTGATAAACAAATTTTAAAGAACCCTGTTCTATCATGTCCTAGAATAAAGTTTTTTTCATCTGGTCGAGATCGTAAATATTATTGAGACCTTTTGCATAAAAAAAATAGTTTAATACTATGATTGTAAGACTTCCTCTCTGTTATTATTATATACCTGGCATCCTAAGTCATATTATGATGCTTGTGGATACAAGAATCAAGTATTTTGATCGTTTACAATGAAGGATAACTATACCAATACGCATTACGACTGGTATTTTTGAGGAGGCTGATATAGTAGATTATGATTATGTTTAGCGTTAAACTCATTAAGCAAAATAATAAATAGCATGTCTCATAGGTTGATATAATTTATAATAAGGTTGGTTATCAACTCACGCATTCTCTACATAGAGATGGGTCTTGAGCTACAGCTGGTTACACCGAAAACGGCAGCAATCATTTGATGTCACAATGTAATTTTCTAATCGTATCCGCATGGAGTTCTGGATAGATAAACGCAGAAGAGTTCATTTAACTAGAAAGGAATTAAGAACGGCGGAGCTAGACAATGATTTCGAGAATGACATTGAGAAAATAACTTAAGGCGAGTCATATTAAATATCTGTGTATTCTCGATTCACACAATAAGAGTATTCAGCATGACATAGTTGATAAAAGCCCATCGACTTTCTTCAATACGAGACTCAGATTCATTCTGAAGATTCTTTTAAGTTGCCATCAAATATCAGCGCAATCAATACCTATGCCATCCCTGTCTTTACTTACTCCATCAGGCTCTTCAAACGATCTAGCTTCAAAGCTTAAACAGAACCATCCGCGTAGAAATGACGATGCACCGCATTCACTACAATAATTCTGCGATTGAAAGGGCCAGTCGACGGCAACATAGAGGGGCACATGGCGTGGTGAATGTCAAACAACTTCATGTCACAAATCGAACAATTGCGATACTATTTTAATGGCAAGTAAGATGTTGAGCTTGACAACCCCATCTGGAAAGTGGATCTTTATAGAGGAATTAAAAATACAATGGCGACAGATACCTATCCATAGCGAGCAACCAAAAACATTAGAACAACAAGAAATTGTGAGTGAGGCATTCAATATTTGGGTGTCAAAGTGCATCCAGTTTCTAGCAACAGAAAGAAGCGTCATTGCTATCCAGGACATGGTTTTTAGCACGAGTTGTGGCAGGCATTATACATGAAAAACTGTCCCTGAATCTAGGACTCTATAGGTTAATTCAAGCAGCTATTTTAGAACACCATGATCACTTCTGATATTGGGATTTTATACCCAGACGGATCATTATATCCAAGCCAAGCTACTCGATATCGTGATCTGAATTTGCAAGCGAGCAACGCAATCGAAATCCATCAGCAAAGCGATCTAGGGTATGCATTAAAAGTATTAAAATTATTGCTGTAATTATAATATTAACTAATAATCAGGAGAATAATTAAAAAATTATTATTTTATGTTTAATAGGGCGTATCACAAAAACAAAGATTTTGCTTAAGCTTTGGTAATTAAAAACTTTAATCATTTAGATTTGATGAATTGCCAACATAAAACAAATTTAAATTATATGCTGCTTCTTATTAATAATAAGAAATCAAATCGCTCTTCTGTAAATAGAGAGAGTGAAGGGAGGTGGGAATGGAGTGGGTGAGAGAGAGAGAGGGCGTACGTTTTTTTTCAATTGACTCCCATCCCAAAAGAAATTTCACTTTAAAACGAATTCAGATAAAAAGTTCTTTTGCTTTTCTATATTTTGCAAAGAAATATTTTTAAAGCGATTTACAATTTTTTGAAATCCTTTTACGATTTTTACCTATCGCGCATTAATAAAGAAACGTTTTTGCTTATCTGAATAAAAACACTTCGATATTATAACGCTGCACACATTGAAGGCATAGAAAACTGTATCAGAGCAAATTAAACGTCGTATTTTTTATTTGATAACAAACAATATTTGAAGTTTTCAAACTTTGAAGTGTACCGTAGCTTACAAAATACTTGGATCCTTTATAAAATATCTAAAAAATAGAATGGTTGAAAATAAAAATTTAACTTTCTTGTCAATAATGTATATTTTTAGTTTGATAATTTAAGAAGTTGGCAGAAAAAAATATATATATATATACTTTTAAAATTTAAATTAAAATTTTTTTTCTGAAGTTTATGATGAAAAGTTTATATTTTATCTTATATAACATAATTCACAGAATGATGTTTCTTTTATTTATATACAGAAAATCGTCATCTTTACTAATTAGAGTACCAAAAGGTAATCGTATTATTTGAAAAATTTAATTAACAATGTAGCAATAAGCGTTAATATTTTTCTTTCGAGATATATACGTTTGATAAGAGCCAGTCCTATTGAAAACAATTAAGTCACACATTTCTTTAAAACTGATTTCACAGACAACTTTTCTCTACATTTTTCAAACAATGTCTCCATAATCAGTTTCTATTTGCCTAAACTTTCTTCGATAAAAAAACGATCCAATATTTTGCATAGCGAGTTCAGACTATAATATAATTCATAATATAATTCATTAGTCAACATAAAAAAAAGGAAATCATACTGTCATAATATTGTGGTTTATACACGTAATACGCTATAAAGCTTTTTGACGCATCCTTGGGGGGCTGGTGGACATTCCGCAATTTCTTCTGTGGTCAGTTCATTAACCGCGCCGCTATTCATGTTTATTTTCACTCTTGCTGGGAGCCCAAAAATGGAGGTAAATATTGGACGAATGCTAGTGATGCTGTTTGATGATTTATGTAATATTGCACATGCGTCGCCATTGGAGGATGATAATACAATTTGTTCGCTGCTTTCCATGGGATTAAGGACACCTTTTGGTCCCTTTAATCGAATTGGTTTATCTGGAGGAAAAACGTATATTCGAAGCTCGTATATACGATTCGGATGGCTGTGGGGAACAAGTCGAATAAATTTAAGATCTTGAAATTTATATCCAAGTACTCTGGCAAATGTTAGCCTGAGAGTAGGAGACGTCCAGCTGTCACCAACAGAAGGTTCGGCAGATGGTGGGGACCTGAAAGAATCATGAGGTGTGGCAAGAGAATTATTCGTGTCTGGAGAATGTCTGCCAGAAGATGAGGAAGAAGGTTCACTGCGATAAATACCACGATTAGGACCACCATCCGTGGAATGCGAACTTAATTCTGAAAAAAGAAATGCAGGATGACATTTTTGTTTTTAAAACCTACACAGTCGTATTTTGGTACATGTATGTTGAACTGTATTTTTACATTCTTTAATTTGACAGTATCAATTTATAAATGGAAAGTTTAGTTTCATAATTAAAAAACTTAACTCATGAACTGAACATATAAAGGAAGAAATCACATTTATTTTAAATGGAACAATATCCAGTGATATGAAATTAGTTTTATATAATGTGAGTTTATAGATTAGATCAAAAACATTTTTAAAATGTAAAAAAATATAATTGTAAATGTGAAAAGTTACTCGTGGTATACTTACTTATTACTCCATAACTCTTTGCGATTAGTTGTTGCGTGAATACTGGACTATCTGCCATTTCTTCTGCAGTCATTTCTTTTACTTCGCCGCTATTCATGTTTATTTTCACCCTTATTAACAGCCCAGAAGCGCGTGTAAATATTGCACGTAGAATCGTTTCCTTATTTAATGTTTTGTCCAATATTGCGCAGACGTCACCATTGGGCGTTGATAAAACAATTTTTTCTCCTGTCGGCATGAGATTTTTTGCAGGATTTTTTGTTTTCAATAGAAGTGGTTTATCTGGAGGAAAAACGTATCTTCGGAGTTCAAATATCCGGTTTGGATTGTTGTGCGGTATAAGGCGAATAAATTCAAGGTCTTCAAATTTAAATCCAAGTAAGTTAAAAAAAGATTGGCTGAGAGTAGGAGACCTTGACCTCTCACGAAGAGGTGGTTCGGCAGGTGGTGGAGAACTGGTAGAATAACGAGGGTTTGTAGGAGAATGAGAAGTGTCTTGCAATTGTTTGCGACGAGAAGAGCGATGAAAACGAGGATTGGGACTATCATCAGGCAAACGGTTGGACTGTGAACTTAATTCTGAAACAATAGTTACGTGATTACATTTTTTTGGAAGCATCTATACAAGTGTATGCTGATACATCTTCAGTTCTAAATGAGATTGTCATTGAGGGGCTAAAGTCCATAAATGCCTATCATTTTTTTTCTTTCAAAAACTTTGGCAAATAGAAACTTTTAAAAGAAATTCAATTTTTAAGAGTACATATTTCTATAGACAATTAAATCCTACAGCTTTTTTGACTGAATAATTAATTATATTTAGCACAAATAACTGTTCAAAAAAATTATTTTTGATTATGATAAGCTCTATCTCTATCAATTCCTTATCGTTAAGGTGTAAGAAAAGAAGGGAATATTTGATCAACTAATTATTTGTATCAGGAATTTTTAATTTCTATATACACATATTGACAACCGCAGAATTTTTCAGGGATCAAGTGCTAATCTGAAAAATTGTACCCGATCCCAGCGAAATCACGGTAAAATTTTAGCCATAACCACGTCTCATGACCGTGTGATAGGTGGTTACAGTCTGTGACGGAATCAATACTACGATCCGGCAAAAGCCTTGTGCACCCTGAGGACGCGGAGCGGCTTAAATACGGACGCCTTCTACATTTTCCCCGCAACTGTTTTAGGATATTTTTCACACGCAGGAATGCTTTTCAGGGTATTTACCAGTCATTGTAGCTTCTAGCTACATTCGTCGAAATTCCCTTAAAAGGTCTCTATCGCTCTCTTTCCTTTCGTTCTCCTTGGCTATGGTGTTTTTGTCAGCTGTTGCCAAAAATTCGAAAACAAACATGGTTCGCTTCAGAAACAATTGTGAAGAATATAATGTTCCAGTATATGCGGCATTTCTCATTCTCTACAATTGACTCTACTTTCCTACAAGCGTTTAGCGGAGCGATATTAAGGTTGATGCCGTAAGAGTGAAATAGATGGTAATAAAGCACTCTTAGTGCATGGCACGTCCTGCAGCTATCGTCGGGAATGTCTGGTTTAAAATCTGGCAACGGTATGTTAAGGTGAAAGAGACATCATCTTGATATGTCAAAATGAAACCCTCCGCGCCTGACTTTAATCTCCTCATTTATGTGGAAGATGCTGTGCATCCTTTTATTGTGTAGCTGCTCCCGGAAGTTTTTCTCCTGTTCTTTTTGAAACCGGGCTTTCAGGAGTCAGTACTCGAGATTGATAAGATTTGATGCTTTCTGCGCACTCCTGATACTGAAGTTAAGTCTTAGTGGTCCAGCAGCCTCCTCCGCTGCTTTGTAAAGAAACACTGCTTTGCCCTCTCCTTCATGCTTCCTGACTATTTCAAGAACGGCTGCACCCAAAACAATCCTGTCGTGAAGACATTCAATATTCAATATTCCGCGATCACCTTGACACCTTGACAGAAGACTTAAGATGCATGCTTTTTCTTTATAGTCATAACCTCTTGTGTCCCGATATCAAGAGATCTGAGCTCGGTCTTCGTCCATGAAACCATTCCAAAACGAATAGTGTACTACCGGGACTGCAAGCATGTTGGTTGCAGATGCTTTGTTCCTCGCCGACAGTTCGAAAAACCAAATCTGACGGATGAGCTATTTATACCTGCTGCAAAGAGTATCCTCTATAGATTTCACATCCTGAATTAAGTTTTTTCGCCCACCCAGCTAGGTATAAGTCTCCTTAGCCCAAAGTTGTCGTATAGCGCTTCTATCGACGAGCTCAGGGTAGGGAAAAGGGTTCGTCCATTCTTGTAGAGCCCCGAATGTACATTTAAGGCTGCGTCCTTTGAAAGGTCGCCCGGTATCTCAGACTCACCGTTCTAGACACCTCACCCAGGTGCCATTCAGCTCTCGTCCCGGTTTTCACACCTTCGCTTAAGGGTTAATTCCTTCGGGACCACCCCTGGCCAATTGTCCGCTAGTCCTTCCACCTTCTCCTAATTATTTTATTTTTTGTTTTGGTCTTCCTTGTAAGATAATTTTTTTATTTAAATTAACTTATTGAACATGGGATAAGCATTTAAGGATTTTAAAAAACCGCAACTTTCTAGGACTTATCTAAGAAAAGATAGTTATAAACAATATTAAATTGTTTGAACAACTTTCTCTTAGCTTTCATTCGTTATTACCTAACTAAGTGAAAAAGGGCAAAGATGTAAGAATTTCTACAAAAGCCGGAACTATTAGGAATTGAAATGGATGAAGATTGCCAGAAACAATAATGATTTGATTAAAAGTTTATTTTGTTAAATCAATTTAACTAATAAGTCGTTTCTAATGAAAAAGATACAATAAGTTAAAAATTTCAGAAGAAATTGAAACATTCTACCATGAAGGGCATGCGACAAAGCCAAATACCTATATTACCGACCTCACTTTATCAGTTCACTGAATATTTTTTTGAACCTTAGAACTGTTTTTGTAAATAAAATATCGAGCTGGAACTTTGGAAAATGTATCAGAGTACATTAAAGTAATAAAGTACAATAAAGTACACAATAAAGTATATAATTTGGATAGGAACTTTACTAAAAATTATTTTTGACCAAATTAAACATGGAAGTCTTTTTCACATCTTTTTTTATGAAACTTGCCATTTTTGAACTTTCGAACGTCTTTTATACATCAAATATCGGCCTGAAACTTTTTTAAAAAGTTAGAGCCGACAGAAAGCTACGTAAAAGTACAAGATTTAATAATATGAAATTTAAAAAAAATATTTAAACTAAAACTTATCCGGCACACAACAAATGACTTAAAGCGTAGGTCCTGTGTTGTGTTCCGGATGAGATTTAGTTGAAATATTTTTGGTTACATCTTTTAGTATTAAATTTTGTACTTTAACGTAGTTTTCTGTCAAGTCTTGTATTTCTCAAAGTTGAGGGCCGACATGTTATGTATAAAATAGTTAGAATGTTTAAATAATTATGAGGTTCAGAAAAAAAATGTGAAAAAGGCTTTCAGGTTTAATTTTGTCAAAAATAATTTTCAGTGAAGTTGCTACCCAAATAAAATAACTAAACGTAAAAGCTTACATTTATTCTTATATAATTATCAGTTACTGTTGGATCATCGCGTTTTATTACGCTTTACTGCTTACCCCCCCCCCCCCCCATGAAGCTTCTTCTAAAGGCCTATACACTCGAATAGTCAGCACCGTATCTGAGGTTATTTACGTAGCGACATATACTAAATGTACTCAGAGACATAAAATAACTTATTATTGCACTAAGCGCTATTGCGTCTTACTGTTGTTCAAGGTCAAAAACTAAATAATGCGGTCCGCAGTTTTTACATTAAAATGGACTCAATTGTATACTGATGAAGCTGTAGGCTGGTACAAAGTTGGAGTATGAGTGCGTTTTACTTTTATCAACATACTATTTATACGCATGCAGAAAATTTAGGTTCATACGTCAGTTAGTACGTAAAAATTTCTGTGCACGTAAAATATGTTTCTGTGCTCTATAATAATAAATTATGATTTGCCTATGGCTTCAAAATTATATTTATCGAAATAATAGATATATTTTATTATTATATTCACCAATGTAATTCAAGATAATGGCCAAGCATAAGAGCAAAGTACGGACAATCTTCATCTTGTCTCAGTAGAGGACAAACTGATTAATGTATTAATTAGAAACTTGGTTTCAAATGTAGCGAATGAATATTGTACTGCTGCATTTTTTTACACAATTTATAAAATAGTCGTTATCTTGTATATTTAAGATATTAACTTTGTCCTTCTGAGATATTTACATTTGATAAGACTTAGTTTTAAACGAAAATAAGTTTGTTACATAATTCTTTATAGCTGACGTCACCAACCATGTGATTATTCATGACTGAAGCTTCGGAAGTTTAAAGAGTTTTAGAGGCGAATTTAGTCTTTTATGTATTTGTTCTTTTTGGATCACAAAACATGATTGTCATTAATATTATGTTGTTGCACTGAGATTCAAAAGGATTCCATTGGCTAAACACTTAACTTTTAAACATAGACTAATAGAAATATGCCTAAACTTCAACTCATGTGATTCAATACATTTTTTCCTTCTTATATAAACCAGATTTCTAGATCGCGAATGTTTCGATAGTTCTATATAGATTAAAAGCGCAAGGATTTCGAGGGATTTTAGAGTAATTCTTAGGAATTTCTGATACCTAAAAGGATTACTTACAATTCTAATATTTCAAAGGTATTTTCAAGTAATTGCATGCGATCAAAGAACTACAGAAAAGGTCCCTTTAGATTCCCATTTATTTCAAGAGATTTATTAATACTTCTTTTGAATCAGATAAAAATATTAAATGGCTTTTAGTAAAGTAAGAGGTTTTGTGATGAAAAGATATTTCTGTTTAGCCAAAAAAATGTCTATGTTTTAAAAATACGGTTTTTTGGTTAAAAAGCATTTTTCTCTAATTCAAAATTATTTTCTTGTTTTAAAATATATATTCGACATAAAACATATGGTAAAGAAATGGTTTCTATAATTCAGAGCGAACATTTTTCTGATTTTTGAAATCACCTGAGCGATATTACCATGTTCATTGTAAACTCAATTCATTTTCAGCCTCTGATGATAATATTATCTTCTAGACTATTCTTAATAATTTAGATTCTGAAGAGGACTCAATGATTTTTAAAATCTGATGTACATTAGAGCTTATCGAAATTTATTCTTTTAATTATTTATTACCCAGCATTACCATAGAAGTTAATAATATTATGACACTTTTTACCTAATTG
Source organism: Druon quercuslanigerum (assembly GCA_010014905.2). Lineage (NCBI taxonomy): Eukaryota > Metazoa > Arthropoda > Insecta > Hymenoptera > Cynipidae > Druon > Druon quercuslanigerum. The sequence goes on along the minus strand of JAAAKG020199058.1, from coordinate 65,596 downwards.
AATTAACCATACATGAGCATTAATTTTAATTTAAAACAGGGGAACAATAAATAAAATTGGAGGGCTAGTAAAAAATGCGTTTTAATAATATTATTTTTAATAAAAAATCAATTTAATTCAATTAAACGAGATGAATGTTCAACAAAATAACGTATTGCTTTTTTACTACTAAACAGATGCAATGTTAACCACCAATAAAGATAACATTTCCATCAAAATAGAAATTTCTATCAAAAGATGAATTTTCAGAAAAATAGATATATTTTTAGCCAAAAAAGATTGCAGTTACATTCTCAACACCAAAATATGGTGTTTCAAAAAAAGTGGATTTTAAATCAAGCAGTTGAATTTTATATGACACTAAATGATAGCTCAAGCTAAAAATACGAAATTTTAACAAAACCTATTTAATTTTCAATAAAAAAGGATAATTTTTTCACACAAAAGTTAATATAAAATGAAGTAGTTGAAATTTAACCCAAAAAGATTTTATAACTTAATCAACAATTTTTTCAGAATTCTTTTGAATTTTGAAAACAAGAGTTTGTTGTTTAATGATTCTCGGATAAAAAAATGAATGTCCAATAACAATGGGCGAATTTTCTTTTCGTAACAATTTCATTTTTAAAAAAAAATATTTTTTAACAAAGTCGTAGAATTTCTAACTGGCAAAAATGAATTTTCGACAAAAAATTTTAGTTTTAAATGGGTAAGATGTATGCTACAAAAAGAATATTAATTTTTATGCAAAATTACGAATTTTTGACGAAAAAAGTGATATTTGAACAAAATAGTAGAAGATTGAACTTAAAAAGATGAATTTCCAATAAAATGTTCAAATTTTCAGAGAAAATAGAATAAACTTTGAACAAAATACAAAAAGTTAAATTCTAAACTCACGAAAGACGAATATTTTTCACAGACAATTCAATTTTCAACAAAAAAATAAATTACAAGTAAGAAAGATAAGTTTTCAATCAAAAAGGAAGATTTTTTTTGGAAAGTTAACTTTCAATGTAAATAAACATAATTTTTTAAACAAAATATTATAGGTTTTAACACGCAAAGATTAATTTAAACAACGAATGTAATTATTAAATAAGGAAGATGCTTTTTCTGCCAAAAAAGATTAGTTTTCAAAGCAAAATGACGAATTTTCTACGAAAAAGTATGACTTATTTGACAAAATGGTTAACTTTTTAACTCGCGAAAATGATTTTTTACGCCAAACAGGTGAATCTTTTTTGTCTTTGGAAAAGACAGAAAAGACAGTTTCTATTTAAATAAAAAAAAGACTTTCTGACTAAAATAAGATGCATTTGCAGTACAAGAGAACGACTTTTCTATTTTCATAATTACATTTCTGAAGACAAAGATAAATTTAATAAAAGAATGTATTTTTAAATAAGAAATATAGCTTTTTGTCCAAAAAAGATGAATTTTCAATCTATGCAGACGAACTTTCTATTTAATAAAGTTTAATTTCTGATGAAAAAGATCATTTTTTAATCAGAAATATGACTTTTTAACCAAAGAATTTAAATTTTTTAATCCAAATGGGCAAATTTCCTATTCAAAGCAGTTTACTTTCCGACAAAAAGATAAATTTCAACAAAAAGGTCATTTTCAAATAAGGAAGATGAGTTTTTAATTCAAAAAATAAGAAAAATGGACTATTATAATTATTTAATACGAGCTAATAAACCGAAAGTTATAAATGCATACAATTGCATCAGAACAAAAATATCGACTTTGAAACCTAAAATTTTTGACCCAGCGTTATTAGTTTCTCACAAGTAGTGATACATTTCACTTGTTTAGTATATAAGAGCAGAAAGAATCATAAATCTCAGCGAAATGCTTGCGATTTATAATTATCCCACATCAAATAATTGTCAGACTTTACCAACCTGACCTAACGAGGCCTTAAACTCTCTAACCTATCACATTATAAATCTACCCTCGCTTTTTGCTCGGGACGTGACACAAGGAACAGTATCACTTTTTCAATGGTATTGTTATACGCGCCTCGCATAGGGCGAGATTCCTTCTCGCATACGACGTTTATCCATTTGGTGGACAACCACTCAAGACATTAGAGTATCAGACACTAGAAAGTGAGAGACAAAGAAGAGAGAGAGAGAGAGCGAAACACCATCTCCCGCTATTCAAACTCGAGCGCGCACATCTCCCTTCACTCAATGCTTTCCCACTCTGGCCAACTCTTATGCGGCACGGCCTGTTTAAAAAAGCGCGCTCCGCCACGTAACGTCAGTACGATCAGGGCTGGAAATTCGCTCTGATTAACAAGGCCAGATGCTGGACCTCCGCTATTAGCTGACATCAACCTCCCCGGGCCGGAATACCGCTCGGGCTGGGCCACTTGTTAGGAAACGCAACTATCAACCAAAACTTGTTCCTCCTCTCTCTCACTCCCAAGTCTGGACATCTGCTCTAGGCAACCCTGCATGGTTCGCGTACGCCCCGCACGTCTCATGCGGCAGAGAGTGGAACTAATCTTTATGCTCTCTCTATCTCTGTCTCTGAATAACTGACACACGGCGAAATAATAGAGAGTGTTCAGTAAAATAAAATAAAATAAATCTTGTGATTCAAGAAAATTACTTAGTATATACCTTTTTCCTATGTTTAATCCTTTTTTCTTCCTTTGACGGGTCGGCTGGCATCCCAGCTTATCCTTTCTGCTGATACGGCTGGCATCCTAGCTGTACTCGGCTGGAACCTAACCCTACTTTTTTTTCTTTCCTTTTTTTTAACCATGGACGGTCTCCAAGCATGGAAGTATTTGATCAAAACACCAATCTGTCCTAGGATTTATGTAACTCCCCCTACCAGCCGAAAGGAAGAACCCAAAAGAATAGCCCGACTGGACCAATTCCTGGTTAAACACAACGCTACCTTGGTAAAGGACAAAACCACCGGTGTCCTTTACGCGTCCTTAGCAACGACTTTTTACTCCCTCTGGCGCAACTCCTCAGAAATAATCCCTTCCTCTCTTTCCCTCTAAAAAGAAATACAGGGACGCCCCGTCAGGGAGAACTCGCCCTTGGTCAAAAGGTCCGTGATCATTCCTCCATTACCTCACTTTCTATCTTCCGAGAGCCCACTCACTCTCTCGTATGAGAATTCCCCGATTATCTCCATATCATTGCCTATAGTGACTATAGTCACCACTCCACCCCAAACGAGAAGGATATTAAAGACCTTATCAGTATGATTATTTTTTTTTTCAAGCAATAACAATTAAGAGATTATGAAACATTTTCTTAGAGCAATAATACTATTTACTTGTCTACCACTCTATGTTGGACAAAAAATAATTCTTTTTCGTCAGAAAATGTTAACTGTTTCAATTTCTTTAACATATTCATATTATTTTCGGAGAATAAGATTAACCGCATGTATGAAAAATAATTAACTACTTATCTCGAATTTTTCACAAAGAGATACTTGGTTATAAAGCCAGTACTACTATTCTTGAGATTAACTTCTTTCTTGATAAACATTAGGTTTACTATTTCACTACATATTCGTATTTTTTTTTCTAATGGGTTATTAAAAACTAAATTGAATCTTTCAGTGTCAAAATTTCGGAAATTCTAAAATTTTAAATTGTTATTATATATCGAAATTGTAATTTGACATTAAAGCTAACTAGGCGAATTTCTACAATATCGAGGGTTGGATTGCATTATACTAAACAAATTTGCAAACTACACAATAATTTTAGATGGAAAACATTCTAAAGAAAAAGAAAATTCTATTTCAGAGCCTTGATGCTGAAACGAATGCGATATTCGTTTTAAATTTTTTTATAATGCTAATTACACTTTCCAAATCCAAACAATTTAATTTTAATCGCAAAATTAAAACCTCTAAAAGGCAGGCATTTAAACTTTCGCCTTCAGCAAGTAAATTCTGATCTCCAAAATTATTTTACCCATTTAAAATTACGGAATTATGCAATTATTGTTGTATTATTTTAGTTGCATATTTTAATTTTTTTTTTTATTATTTTAAACCTAATTTTGATTTTTCTAATGTGAAATCTTTCTTTAGAACTATTTTCCACTCTTGAAATTTTAAAATATTACATTGAAAATTAAAATAAATAATAATCAACTATATTGATGTAATATGATTCCATATTTAAAATTAAAGAGCTTTAAGCTTTTCAGTTTAAAATTGTTTAATATTTACATTTGAAATTATCAAATTCAAAACTATCAAGGCTTTTAGTATGAAATTTTAGAATTTTTAACAGCGAAATAGTCTTATGAATTTTTAAATAATTTCAGCCAAATCGTTTTAGATGGTCTAGGATAGGAATGTATTCTTCATTATCGCCGACAGGTCGTGTTTCCTAAACGATTTTTAAATTCTTTTTTTACAAATGTTCAGAATCACATTTTCAAAAGAATTTGTTTTGCGATTTCAAAATTTGTGTCGTGGAGCAACTATTTATGAACAAATTATGTGACAAAATTGGCTATTTCATATTTTCCATTTTTTAATACAAAAAATACAAAAAAAGACGTAATATCTGCTGAAAATATTGAAACCTAACATTTATCTTCACAATAAGCTATAGAATTTAATAAAGTATCATTTTCGACATGGCAGCATCTTATGTCTGTTTTATAGTGTCTGAAAACATTAATTTTTGCGATGTTTGGGAGCATATTAGGATTTTTTAATGTTGATTTTGTAATACTTATTGTTGCTACTATATAAAATACTACTTAAGACACATATTTAGATGCTTATGAAAATTTCTCAAACAATTTATCATTGTTTTAGGAATTTTTCTCTTAGTATAGTGATAGATAGTTGCGGTTTTTTCAAAACGTTTTTACTTTTTGTCCAATGTTCTATAAAACTTAAGTGATACCAAATTATTGTTTATAAAAATAATTTTTTAAACAATATATTATTATTGTTAATAATATTGAATTTGAACATTGCTAGAAAGTTTCGGTTTTTTCTGAAAGTTTCATCTATTTGTGCGATTTCCGATTCTAGTGAGATGGATAAGTAATTCTGGTTGAAAAATTAATTTGACTTCATAGTTACACTAAAAATAATAAGAGAATTTTAAAAAGAATCATTTTTGAAATAGTATTGTATTGTTTTAAGTACTTCTTTTTGCTCTCTTTCCAATATTTAAAAACAAATAAGTGTAAATAAACAAGCTATCTTACCCAAAAGACTGGAGCATAGAATGCAATATAATATAGGAAAGATATTATTTAAAATATGATTTTTTATAAAGTTTATTCATCAATTTTTAGTAACTAAAATGTCAGAGCAAAATAGTTACAAACAATAATGAATTAAAATTTTACAAAAACAAAAACGCAACTGCATAACATCAACAGCGGAGAAGATAGTTTTAACCGATAATAATTTGTTAAACAATTAGGTTTGTTAGATTGGTTTAATTATTACTTTACCTTAATTAATGAATTAATTAATTACTCACCTTACTTTAAAAGAAAATTTGGTTAAAAATAATTAAGTATCACCTAAGTTTAATTGTTTAAGAAATTTTTGTAAGCACCTTGTAAGCATCATTTTTTTTGTATTAAGTAGTATGTCACATATAAGCAATAACGGGCATTAAAAAAACCTAAAAAAAATCATAATTAGCTTCCAAAAATGGCTAAAATATTTTTTCAGTTATAGAGTATTTTCAGGACCCTATAAAACAGACTTGTGGCGGTGACATGTTAAAAATTATACATTATTCATATTTTACTAGCTCGTTGTGAAGAGAAATGTTGAGTTTTAATACTTGCAGCAGGTGGTAAGTCTCTTTCTGTATTTTTTCTAAAAATAAAAATTAGAAGGCTGAAATAGCAATTTTTAACATAATATATTTAAATATTGTTGCTCAGCGCTAGAAATTAAAAATAAATTAAAAAATTTTTAAAAAACTTTCCAATCAGTTGAAAAAGACGACCTGTTGGCGATTATAAACATTTTAGACGACTGTGGTCGAAACGAGGGCGTCGCTCGAATCTAGTCGAGTGCGCGCACGGCAATAAAAAACGCTTAGTTCTGAGGAAACGATTCCTGGCACTAATGGTTTGCAATAATTTTCATGTTGAAATTATGGAGAACAAATCTACGTTTAAAACATAATTTACATCTGCAGTGGTTTTTTTATTTACCAAAAAAACGAGATCATTTGTTCGAACACAAGCCGAGTTTTTAATTTAAAACCTTCAAGAATTAATCTAAAAATTGAGTTTAGAAAAAAATTTAGTTTTAGTCCCTCAAATCACCAGGTTATTATTTTACGCCCGACTTGGTTCAAAAAACCTAAGTTATTTTAAGCCAATAACGCACAAGATGAAAAAAGTCAAGAGAAGAAAAATGTTGCTTGTTGATTGCCTCACAAGATTATCAAAATAACTTTTTTAATTTTCTTGAAAAATCCTAAATTCAAATTTTGACAGCATAAAGAAATAATAGAAAATCAAAAATTAAGTTTTGTGGGTAAACTGTGAAAAATAGGTAAAAAGGTACGTGAACTAAAATTGTGCATTTTTCTAAATTCAAATTTGTTATGATTAACTTTTTGATCGGAGGCGTAGTTTTCGTTTCAATAGTTAAAAACTTCATAAGCAGTCAAAAAAATCTGCCCGCTGAGTAGGCACATTCTCGTCAAAACGTTTGTATTTTATTTTTTGTTTTCGTCTCGTGTATAGGGTTTCAAAACATTAATTCTGTTGTGTTTTGAGAGCTAGTTTTTTACGATTAAAACCGCAGGAATACGCCGGGAGCTGGTGCTGATCCAAAAAAAGGATCAAGCTTTCTTTTCATTCTCCTCGACTATGGTGTTTTTGTCAGCCGCTGCCGAAAATTCGAAAACGAACATGGTTCGCTTCTCAAAGTCAAGGAGATCTATGACAATTGACTCTATTTCCCTACGAGCATAATGAAGCACTCTTAGTTGCGTATTGTGCCATTGGATGTAGGTCGTATCCGTATGACTTGGACAACAAGAGAGTATGTATACTAGATGCTCCGGGTTGGCATGGCACGCGCTGCAGATATCATCAGGAATGTCTTGGCTCAAAATGTGACGACGGTATATTCAAGTGGAAATGAAACCGTGCTGACATGCCAAAATGAAACCCTCTGTGCCCGACTTCCATCCGGGTGATTCAAGGAAAGCCCACACGACATTGACTGATCCTCCCCATTTCTGTGACAGAATACTGAAGATGCATGCTTTTGCTTATGTGCATGAGCTTTCGTGTCCCGACATCAAGGTATCTGAGCACGCCCTTCGTCTATGGAACCATTTTAAACGAACAGAGTACTAGTGGGATGGCAGGCATGTTTGTTGCAGATGCTTTGTTCCTCGCCGACAGTTCGGAAGACCTGACTGCCGGATGAGCCATTTATATCTGCTTCGGAGAGTATCCTTTATTTAGTTTGCCCCAAAGGTACCCCTGGGAATCGCAAAGTGCTAGACATAGGTAAATAACATTAGGCAAAAGATAACTGGACTTATGGAGTCGCCCTAAAAGACATCTTCGGCATGGTTTTGCAGACGTTGATGCTAAAAATGCGATATATCTTGGTGTATCTCGCAGCACATAGCATGCAGTCGTGATATGTAATTTTCTCTTTTAGGGCTTACACTCGCTTCAAAGCCTTCTAGCGAGTCCTGATTTTGTCGCTCCGTCCACCTAAAAGTCCCAAGATTCCGCCAATCCATCGCCTTAACTTTATCTTCATTCGCTCCACCAGCTCCAGTGTATATACATATAAACCAATCGAAATTTCGTTATACTGTTATAACTAGTACGCCGCATGTGGAATTTTCAAATCGTAAAAATAACATTTTAAATCAGACAATTAATTTTTTTAGGAAGGTCAGAAGTGGGAATAAAATGTTTAATAACAAAAGTTTTTTTAAAGAAGTGTTTACATTTTTTAAACGAAACAATAAAACGACGTGTGTTTGAATGTCAAGCTTTAACACAAGAGAATTTACAATCAACAAATTACTATCGGCGATACTTTGACCTTTAGTTTTAAAAAGGCTGTACACAAGTGTGGGGAGTATACAAAGACTGAGTGCGTAGCGTGAAGTAAACATATCTTTGAGACGGAAGCGTGACATGAATATATTATTAAGCGCGAAGCGCTTAAACAAACCGTCGCGTTCCTCAGGCGCCCTCAAACTTGTGAGACACGCGCTATATTAGTTACTGTAAGATTATCGCCTATTATTTGAGATCAAATCAGCATTACACTCATACCCCGATTCTATGCACTCTAATATTGTTCTAGCGTCACGCTTTATAGAATTCGCCCCACCCCCAATAGAGCGTCCCTGACGGCCAATGAAATCGAATAGGTGGTGCCGTATCTGAAGTTTTTTATGTTGGGAAACTGCATGCTATTGCGTCATACTCATATTTCAAGGTCCAAAACTAGATAATACGGTTCAGGGGCGCAAGGCCGGTACGGAATTTGGATATGAGTGCATTTTGCATGCATTAAAATACTATTTGCATGCACGCAAAAAATGCTACTTTCAACGTCAGTTGGTACGTGAAAAATTACACCGTGTTTTTTAAATAATAAGAACGTCTGATTTACCTAAAACTCCGAGAATATTAAACAATATAATTGATATACTATAATATTATATTCACCAGTAGAATTCAAAATAACGGCCAAGCATAAGAGAAGCGTACAGGTCATATTTATCATTTCTAAATAGTGCACAAACTAATTCATCTATTATTTAGACAATTTGGTTAACAATGTAGCTGATAAATATTCTTGGGCTTCATTTGGTTGTAGAATCTAAACTGTAGTCTTAATCTTTTATATTCAAAGCGTCAACTTTGTCCTGCTGGGATATTTACATTTGATAAAAAGCTTGCGTCACCATCTCTGTAGAAATTTATGCTTATTTAGAAACTTAAAGAGTTGCTGAGGTGAATTTATTTTTTATGGGTTCATTTAAATATTTTAGAGACTACTAATTGTTTATTGTATTTATAAATGTTGTCAAACTCATTGTTTTTTTCTCAAGGTCTTTCTCACTCAGCGTTCCAAAATGTTTTGAAGATATCACCTACGAAATTGGCTAATCCTCTTTTTGCTCGTTGTTTGCCTAACAGTTTGTGCAAAATTTGGATTTTGGATTGAAGCCTGTTGTATCTGCCTCTTGTTAGTTGTAGCTCGTATACGAAAGTGCACTCCTTTCCACAAGCTGTTTTCGCTAGATTTCAAGTGTAATCTATCGCTGAGACACGCTGCTCAGTGGTCGTCATATTGACTCCTATTATCAGCCGCTATTCCTCATTAAAGAGGTGCACCCTGTTGTGTTCCTTCTAAGAATACGTTCTCCCTTAGTTCAGTGAATGTGTAGTTAGCATGAAGCTAGGGACTCTATGTGGACTCTTATCATTTTGCTCTTATAATTCATAATCAAGTTGTTGTTATCCAGTATTTGTATTATTGTTCCTGGGCCTTTTAAGCTGGGCTCCAATTTGTTCAACATGTTTTGTTTTTTCCATTTGAACAGGTTTCCAATTTCATACATCGGATGGATTCGCGTTATATTTTCATCCAATCTTCTCCTGGACTTTTCTTGTTGTAGCTGGATCCTTTCCTTAGCTTTTTGTAAGTATTTTCATGTTTAGCATTCTATTTTCTTATCAGGTGGCTGTAGGCAAGTGTAGGTGATCCGGCTAGTGTAAAGGGAAGGTTTCGGTCTCTTCCAAAAGTCATCTCATAGGGTGAGAGTTCCGTCGTCTCGTTTCTGGTAGTATTTATTGCAAAATTTATAAACTTGATGTTTTCATCCCATTCGTTATTATTTCCTGACGTTGAAGTCTTTATCATATTTTTTAATGTTGAGTGCATTCTCAATTGCCCCAAACACGTAGATGTAGTGTTCCATTAAATTATTCAGAATGATTTCAGAAGTTTCATTTTTCATTAGCTGCAATAAAGTGTACCGTGTTAACCTTTCCTGGATACTCAAAATATACTTATTTCCACACTTTGTCTCTGGCAACGGGCCGAGACATGGATGTGGACCATCCGATATGGACCATATTCACGGCTACATTTTCAGGTGTGTTTAGAGGAATATCGAAAATAATATCTGAAGCTTGGTTTGCTATCCTAACTGCCTTTTGTAGCTGACAGATAGGGCATAATTTAACGTACTTCTTTATTTCTTCGATTATTCCTGCCCATTTTTCTTTTGCTCTTGCTTTGCTGATGGTGTTGCTCTCTCCTAAGTGATCACCCTAAGCTTCTCTTATTACCTTTTCCTTCTCATGTTTAGTTAGATCGCGAGTTTTATTAAAACACAAGTGGGAACTGGAGTCTTCGTAGTAGTTGGACAAATATTTGATTATTTTTACTATTTCTACCCTTTCGATGGGTGTACACGTAGGGTCCCTAAATTGTAGCTGTTTAATGGTTAATTTCTTTTGCTTGAAATCATCTATCATCCAACCCAGGTGTATTAGCCATTCTTCCTCGCTGTATTTTGGCATATTATTCCTATTAATTCGTTTTCATAATTTTCCAACTGCATTGGGTTTAATTGTAACCCTTTTATTTGTCACCAGGTTTTCTTTCCACTCTGAGTAATTATCGAATAAATTGAAATCCTGCTCATTGTATTTTAAATTTTCTGATTCGTATTTAGTTGATTCATCAGTCAATTCCTGAATCGATTTCTCGGAGGACTGGCTGATTCTTTTATCAGGAAATTTAATTTTAAACCTGCTGTCGACTTTCTCGTGACCAGTGATTATGGGCTTAGGTTTATTTAACGTGAAGGTATTTAACTCTGCCTTCATGGGCGTGTCGAGTATTTTCATATCAGGTGCTACTTTGTCTGTATCTTTTAGAGCTATAATGGGTGTGACTGGACTGTTAATCGGAAATAGTCTATTTTTTAGATGCTTCGTGCATTGGGATTTTATATAAACCTGCACTCATATCAAAAGCGGAGAAGAACTTCGCTTGTCCCAATTGGTCGATAATATCGTCAAAAACCGGTATTGGATATGCATCTTAGTCAGTATCCTTTTTAATATGCCTGTAGTCGATGACCATTCGTAATTTGTTACCTTTTTTGGGTGCCACCCAAAGTGGTGAGTCGAATGGAGATTTTTGTCTGATGTCGATTATTTCCCATACAAAAGTTTTTTCTGAAATTGATTTTTTTATGTTTGTGTGGGATGTTGTCCTCTTTTATATGATTCATAGAGGCTCTTTAATCTACTAATAGGCTGTATACTGTTTGATCTCGTCGTTTTCCTTCTATGGATAGGAGTTTTCCGCATATATTTGATATTCTGCCCCTTTCTAGCAGGCTTTTTGCTCCTCTATTGCTTCCTAAGTCATTTTTTGTTGGGCTAAATAATTTGCTTCTTCCTCTTGAATGTTTCTTACTGGGTTCGGTGGTCTTTGGGGAAAATGTTCCTGTTGAAATTTGTTTTTGCATAACACTGGTTAGCAAAATGCCCAAGTTTTCTACATTTGTGGCACTTCATCCCCATTCTGATAGCTAGTGGCATTGATCGATTTGGGACTCTTGGTGTTGCATTCGCTTGAGATCTGGATTGTGTTTTTGCTGGCCTGAATTCCTTTAGGGGTTGGTATTGATGTTCACGTATTGGTAATCTTGGTTGACTCTATTTTAAACAAGTTTTCATCTCAGTAGCCATATTCTGGGCTTTGGGTTTTTGAGCATTGACCTGCAAGCCTATATCCCTCCTCAAGTTTATCAGATATTTCTGGAGGCACTCAGTTTCTTCTATAATAAGAGCAATTCTTCTTTATACAGGCCTTTTATGAGAAGACTGAACCGCATATTTTAGTTCGTTCAGTATTCCTCTAAATCGTATGCTAAAATTCTGCATGATTTTCGTCGCTCCTCGTCTGCAGCTGTCAACCTTACTTCTAAAATGACTTACTGAGCTTACTTGCTTTGAGTCCGCTAATAAAAAATCTAGTAGTGAATCCGGTTGACTGCACTGCTGTCTGATTTTTCGACTTTTCGAATAAATTCCTCAACTCTGGCATCGTCTTGCCCATTTAGAGGCATGATTGCCCTAATTGCGTCACGAGACGGGATTTGATTTTCGGTCAGGCTGCAATCCATATGGCGCGTTGCTTCGCATAAGTTTTCTTCGCTGCTCGTCGAGCTGCTTCCCTGCTTCCTTCTTTCCGCTATTGTAGGCTCTCTCCTGCGAATGTACGGCAGTTCACGACGGTCTGTTCCTACATTTCTTTGCTCCCTGCTGTGTGCTCGCACTCGATCGCCTTCCTCCGGCGTTAGGTCAGGTAGGTTTTGTCCATTGACACCCGCATTTTCATTGTCAGACATCATAATTCCTTTGTCGTCAGTCTCTATTTCTCCTCTCATCCCCACTCTCCATCCTATTTTAGCTATCTCTCCGACTTTTGTTGTGTTCTCTTCAAGGAGGGTTACTAGATTCATTCCTTGTGACTTGATTTCTAAAAGAATTCTTTTATACATCTGTTCCGTAGTCGTTGGGCGAAGAGAGGTGACTTCGTTAGTGGAATTGGTATCAGATTTAGTTAATATAGTGGTTGTAAATTCTTTCTTGTCGGCAGATGTAGAGTCGATATCCCGAATATTGTCCTTGGTTTCCTTTCAAATTGTCTAGAATGCTTTCGTAAACAGAAACTGCAGAAATGCCAGGGTATTGTGTAGGTTTTTTCTATCGCTATTTGTTTTGAAAATCGGGTGTGTGATCGCGTTCGCGTACAAAAGCATATTTTGGACTTTGTCTTTTATGCTCTAGCTTAATGCAATCGCTCAACTGCAAGTACATATGAAGGCCGTCCCCCATATAAAGAGAGCAAAAGGATTGACGTTCTTAACGACACCGTAGCGTATAACCTTTTAATTTTTTTATTTACTTTCGTCAATAACTTACTGCTTTGCTTTTTCGTTTAGATAAGTTGAGTAGATGACCGTGGAGTTCCTTCTCTTTTTATCTGGAAGCGGGCGTTCCAGGTGCTGAAGTATCAGTTTCCTTTCTGCTGCTGTGCTGCGTTGTTTTATCGTTGGTAGGCCGTTGCCTCTTCGGTCTGTTTGTAGGCCTCGTTCAGTATAGTGGCTACTCAATTCACCAAATATTTTCAACTAAAGTTTTCTTACTCTTCGGGGTTATCGGGTCGCTCGTAGGTAGATCCGGAGTTTCTGAATTTTGAACTTCCGTAGAAATTCTTTTATTCTTAAGGTTCGTATCAGAGACCAAAATCTTATGAGATATCCTATTTAATAATTCCGTAGAATATAAGGATTCAAAAAGTTGATCCTGGCAGGATCGCTAAAATGTTACGTGGTAAATAATACGTATGCATTTTTGTATTAGGAACTGAATTGCAGAAAGCAACTCAGGACGTCTTTATTACTCGAGCGTTGGAACAAAACTGAAAATGCGTCAGGCCTGGACGCTACACTATGGCCCTGTATTCTAGAGAGGCACCTACAGGCCAAGGGTAGTAGTGGGAACAAGGTAAGAGAGTCAGGTTCTCGTAACACAGCCACACAAAATAAGTGTCGTGATCTGGGGATTTTACGTTAATTCCTACAATTGACATGACTTAACTTCAAGTCAACCAACCTAAACTAACCTGACCTCATATAACCTTTATCTTCCGCCGCAAATTTCAGTATTTTTATTATTATTTTATTTAGTATTCAGCCAAGTGTAAATTTTAAGGCGATAAGTAATGCCTTCAAAAGGAAATTAACTCTTTTTCACGATTTTGCAAGAATGGGTGAATGTATTACCATCACCAACCTTTTTAGCATTTTTTGCTTGTGTTTGTAACCATGGAACTTTGTCGTGGTGACGTAAAACAAAATTTTAAATGTTAATTTAAATTTTTTTAGATTAGGTTTGGTGAGTTCAAGTCAACGGTAAATCTCATGATGAAAAAGGGTTTTCTTTCAAATAATTAATGCACTGAATTTATTCCTAATTCTTTATTTATTCAGAAAAACTTCTTCGTTAGAAATTGTTTTGTTGTTGGAGATTCACTATTATGTCAACATGAATTAATTACACCATTTCATATCACACAAGGAAAATAGAAAGGTGTAAATAATTTTTTTTTTAAACTGTAAAAATTGAATTTAGTAATTTCATTTTTTAAGTCCAGTATTTAAATACTGACTTTAATTTCTTTCTCATTTTCCCTCTTCCCGATATTTATAAAGGAATACTCTTTTTCCGCTGTTTTCAAGAAAAAAATTTAAAAGAAACAAATATGAAAATGCAAATAGATTTTGCCAAGACATAACAATGTTAAAATCAAAAGTTTAAGATTAAAGGGTTTCATTAAAAATTCGTATTTCTTCAGATAAATATTTATTTTTGAAACTGTTGCATTTTGCATGAGTCACATATTGTTGATAATGTTATATTCTAAAAAATTTGAAGCAAATTTTAAAGCTCTTCGTAACACTGATAGTATGTAACAAAATTAAACATAAATTATGACGAAATCAATACAGCCGAAAATGGGATAACATTAAAATTACAAAAAATGTTGGAAATATAATCATCGAGACTTTATCCGTCAAGTTTTTTCGATTCGTACGTGATTCTACAAGAAGCTTATTACTCTCACTGTAAATTTAAACCTTTACATGTACGAATCGCTTGGATAAAGTCGCGATCATTTTCAACAAATGTAAAATATTCCTTAACGAAGAACCGCATTGTATAAAATCGAAGACCTTTTCATTCCATCGTGTAATAGTACGGAGTGGTAAGTGCAAACTAAGTCCCTTCTGCTTTCAGTCGTCGAACAAGTTGATTTCGGAATAATCCGTGTACATGAACCGAAAACACTTGGTAAAATTCCTTCGCTATTCGACAAGATATTAGGGAAATAATCGACACTACTAATCTTCTCTTGCTCTTTCAAAACTGGAAGGTAGTGTAAGTGTTTATAATTACTTCACTGTAACCTAATTTCCTATTCTTTTATTTTGATAAACATCTATCTATAAACCTCTATCTTATGAACATAGTTATATTTTTGAGTTTGCAAAATAAACAATCTTTATAGGATTGGCAAGTGACAACGATCCCACATTAAATTATTGTAAGGCTTTACCACCCTGACTTAATCAGCCCTTCACCTCCCTTACCTACCACATTACATTGACAATTAGAAATGTAATCTGCATAATGTTGAATAGTTGTGCTTAAATTAAGTAAACTCCGTCATTACAATCCTCTTTTGAAAAACGAAATAATACACGATTTCCATTTTCTTTAACTGTTTTTAATGTCAAGCTGCCCTATGGGATAGTTTCCGATGATAAGTTGGGTGGATGAACTCAGTTACGAACAGCACGTTGTCCGGAAAAAGCGTGTAGCTCTCCACTAAATTTGCGATATCCATGGTCCAACTGTTCTGCGCGTACAAAGACTAGACTGCGTAAAGCGTTGCTGTTGCGTGCATCAGGTGATAGCATTGCTCGGTAAACACGTTCATCGGTTTTTATAAAACACTGGGATAATTCGTTAAGATTACCTAGTTCATTATGTTGACGTTCGAGCCGAGCAGCTAAATCACGAATTAATCTTCGTGGCCGACCAGGCTGACCAGGATCAACAACTGTTATATAAGCACGCTCTGGTACGACAGGATCTGTCGAATAGGTAGTGAGAATCCAGCTGTCCCAGTCAACATAAGGTTTTTTATAAAGTGTTCCATGTTCAGTATAATTGTTATATTCGATCATTATAGAAATTTGGCTTCCTACACGAATGTCATTGAAATGTTCGGCTGGAAGTGGTCCTGCATCAACATTTTCCATTGCATCTACTTTATTAGGAACAAAAAATATTTATCATTTTGTTCACTGGTACATACAGAAAAAGTAATTATTTATAAGGTCTCTCATAAACAATGTGTTTTATCTTTTATATAGAATAATTTTCAAGGGAAAATTGTACATTTGGTACATTAAATAAAATTGTTTGATTCATGTTACCCATAACATTTTATTTTTAGATTTTATTTAAGTGTAAGAAATTGCTACCCGTGTGAAAATTGCCAAGTGTTTAACCAATTAAAATTCTGGCCGAAACTTGGAAAATTATTTTATAGCTGCAACGGGGTTAAATATCCTAATCTAGTTAAAACCATCCCTGTTCCACAGCTCTTGATTGCAGCGCCATCAACTTGGTTGTTAATCTGATTTCAGTCAGGCTCCATATTAAAGCTCCTGAACACAATTGGATGCCAATTAGGTTCGTTTGTGGTTATAATGGAACGAAAGTAAAAAAAAGAATAATAAGTAATGTATGTTTATTCGTGTAATTGAGAATACGTAGATCCTTTTACCGGTTTTCAAATTTCTAATAAAGAAGGGGAAAAAATAGATGACATTAGGTAACTATAAACTACTGCATTTAAAACATCTTAAATCACACATCGGGCTTTATCAGCCGCTGCTTCGTTTTTTTAAAATTGTGTTCCTTCAAACTAAAATCTTTTACAAATTAATTTATTCTTATTGTAAAGCAAAAATTATCTTTGCATTCTTTGCTATTTTTATACTTCTAATTATCTTGGATCGGCCTTCACTAATTCAAACGATTGGAATGGCAAACTAAAGATGCCGTCTTTTATAAGTGTTTTTACTCATTTTTCTTATTTTTAAAAACAATTTTGATTTTAAGGGAGTTCTCTCGGTAATAAAATTACAAATTAGAATCGTTTGATACTGGGATGACAGGTGTATTAAAATTCACTAAAGATCTGGTTAAACTTTTGGAACCTTTCAGAGCATTATAATCAAAGAATTAATGACTGAACGTAATATGTGGTCTTATGAGCACACGTACATTTTGTAATATATAAAAATATTGAAAAATGAAAAAATGCGAAATCCATGTCTTCTTAGAAAAAGCTACTGTGTGAGTCAAAAGGAAGTCGAAGCGTTCTCTGAACTGACTGGATATGTGCCGAGAGTACTTCTTTAATGTGGCTGAGACAATACTACTTGGCAATACCAATTTGAGCCCAATTGTTTCTTATTTTAAGGTCAGATAGCGTCATGGCAAAATTTTCACACGGGTACTCTTTTCACAAATTACTACAAGATTCTGCAAGTTAACTATTCGAATTTATTATTTATTTATTAAATTATTGAGTTGTTACCTAATATATACAGACTTTTGACCAAACAGATAATGGTAGATTATATAATCAAAAACGAGGTGTATAGTGATCAGGCAATATGAAATTCCCGATTTTTTCCTGGTCAAATTTTACCCCCGACCAATTTTTATATGTCATAGAAAACATTCAGAAACCGGTCAGTCGGTGCCAAGGATTGGGGCGAAAAATTATCTAGTCCAAATCCTGTACATTTGAGTTCTCTTCCCAATCATTGGCCACTTTAGCGTCACATCTTTTGGAACTTACGCTCCTATAGCATCAACCCCATGAAATAAATTGTGGGGAATGATGTCCCAGACATTTTTCGTTTCAATGAATTTTCACAGAAACCCCCCGCTTTCGAAGAAAACAAAATCCAAAAACTTTTTGAATTTTGACCATGTTTTGTAAGGGGAGGAATGGCGGGAACTCATAGCTAAGGTTTTCTCAACCCTCCCAAGCAATTCATGCAAAAAAATAAATCGAAAAATGTTTCCGCTAAAAGCGTTTTTTCGACAGATTGACTGTATTAATAGGGTGCCTTCCTTGTACTGCCAGATTTTTTTTACAAATGTAGCGATAATTACAGATCTTGCATAAAGTTTTGTATATTTTTTCATTCAAGCTTCGAAAAGATGAACAGAAAGTTTCATCTTTTATATGTTTAAAAATATTTTTCTTATGTGTGTGCTTATGTAAAAAAAAAATACTATCAGTTCCCTGGCGGACCGATGGAACCGAATGGGGAGCTTCTACGAAGTACCTTTAAAGACGTCACTGAGTCTGTCTTCGGTTCCTTCTTAAAAGACTCAAAAAAACAGCAATATCAAATTTAAAATTTTTGAAATTCGGATTCTACGTTAAAATTTGAACTAGAAACTCACGGAGTAATCCCAATACTTTTTCTTTTAGCGTTAAAAACTTTAAAAAATAAAATACCTATCATTTACATGGGCCGAAGGCGGCTTTAATTGCATTTTCTTTTATCAGCAGTTAACAAGCGTTCAGGCGATAACTTAACAAATTTTGTCTGGATGCTAGCGCCACGCAGTGGAAACCTCAGACAGCGCTGCGGTGGAAGTGAGAGCAGTCAAGCAGTGTCCTTTTGGTTACGAGACGTAAAATGTAAAAATGAAAAATTCAGCGACTCAAACGTAATTTTTGCAATCTACTTGCTAATTTAAAATATTGGCTTCTTTTCTTACGTTTATTTAATTATTAAATATATTTATTCACATTTATTTTACAATTTTTAATTTTATTTTTGAACTTCGCGTGCAACTTACTCTTTGAGCTATTATAGATGCGCTTTAAGGCACCTTTAGCAGAATTTAATAACATTTTTAGGCATTTTTAACACTGCAAAATCCGAATTTCCATAATCTGAAAGTTGATCTCTCTGTTTTTCTAGTTTTTTAAGAAGAAACGGAAGAGGTCTAGTGTGGGGTTAGTGGGGTCTTTAAGAGTACTTTGTAGAGGCTGCTTTTGGTTCCTTCGGTCCGCCAGAATTTTATGTAGGCCGTGATAATTTCCTTTCGTAGAAACGTGAGGCATTATTTATACAACTTTTCTAGATGAAAAAACTGTTGGAAATCAGTCAATAATTGATATTACGATTAATAATTGATTATAGTTATTTTATCATATATTTTTTCATAGTTTTTTTTACAATAGTCTTTTTTATAAACCTCACGCGCAGAAGAATAGGAAAATCATAAATTTAATTCACTGATTTACTTTAGTCTTAGTAATTATGGTTACTCATCAATGTGTGAACTTTGTCGGGTGTGCTCTGTTTAATTAGATCAAATTTCCTGGTATTTATGTAAAAACACGTGTTTAAAAGATTTTCTTTTTAAATCATTAAAGCAAGCTATTTTTACTTCCTTCTCATACTTACCTACAAGTTTTAAGTAACGAAATCACGTTTTTGTATCCAACTGTTCTAGTTGCCACGTCTTATATTTCTTCCATATTTAAGACATTACAATAATTTCAAAATAGCTAAAAATAATTAATATATTTTCTTTGACGTTCTTAGGAATACTTATAGATTTTTAACACTTCCTGCTATAAAAATTAACTTTACAGAATAAACTTCAACTAAATATCGGTTAAACTTCCTTTTAGTTTTTCCGTAACAACACATGTGTTTTGAAAAACGAAAATTTTCCTGAATCAAACCTTATCCCTGTAAAAATTTTTCTGTCTGGGGCTTATTTCACAGAAATTTCGGTACAAAACAGTTTTCAAGTCTGATTTCATTTGAATTTCAAAATAAATTCATTAAACTTACTGATTGTCACAATCATACCCGTACAGGTAAGGAATAGAATGATGATCTTCATTGTCGCAAAAAAGTTTCAGCAAAAGATAATTTCAAAATATTTTTCTTATAATTTTAAGAAACGATGAATGAATAATAATTTTTTAAACATATTCACTTATATACTAAGCAGTACCTACCTATTTACACAGCTTTATGTATTTTTAAAAGAGAGGGAAACGACGAAGCTTGTTTATTCAAGATCTCACAATATTTCATATCTTCCATGTTTATTATTCACTTAACCTACATTTATTTTCGCCTCTACAGTCAGCGAAATATTTTTAAAGTCGTTTTTTAATTTAAAACGATTATTTTCTACGAACGCGTTAGTATTTTTGGATCGCAAATTTACTTGGCTACAAAATTATACAAATGATTATCAAGTACATTTGACTTGAATCTATAAAGAAAGAATAGGACACATTTTGCAAATGTTTATCTTTTTAGCAAACTTAATTCCCGAAACAATAATAACGAATTTAATTTTAAAATTATGATTTTAATTAAAAAAAGGTTATTAAAAAAGTATCGACTTAGCTGACTCTTCTCTAGTGAATCAAATCTGCATTCTTGAGCAGTTTTCCTTTCCTTGGTAAAAGTTTAAAAATCATTCTCAGTGATATTTTTAGTCAAATATTAATTTTCAACAAATAAAAAACTAATTTTCGATTATATATTTGAATCTTCAACTTAAGATATAATTTTAAAAAATGCATTTTTTATTTTAGAAATTAATTTTGATGTGCAAAAGATTAATTTTTAACCATAAATGAAACAGTTGAATTTACAGTTTAAAAGATTAATTTAAAAAAAACAATCGAATCTACTACAAAATAGTAAAAATTTTTAACCGAAAAAATCAATTTAGGAACAAAAACACTAATGTTCTTCCAAAAAAGACGAATTTTTAACGAAAAACATGAATTGGCAACCACATACTTGATTTTTCATTTAAAAAAGATAAAGTTTTAACGCAAAATTGAATAGTCACATTTTTAGTTTTCCACCGAAAATAAAAATTTAAGAAATTTTTAAATCATGTTTTAAACAACAACAAAATACATTTTTGAACAAAATAGATCAATATAAAACGAATAATGATTACATTATCAGTTGAAAGAAAATTAACAACAAAATTTTTTTTACCAATATAGTTTGATGTCCAAGAAAATATGTACATGATCTTTTAACCATTTAGTTAAATTTTCTACTGAAAAGATAAATTTTTAACGGAAAATAAAAGTTTATCCGAAAATTATACTGTTAAATTTTCAGTTTAAAATATTAATTTTCAACAAATTAGTTGAATTTTAACAAAAAATTAGCCTAAACAGATGCATTTTCAAACGAGAAAAATAAATTAATACTAACACACATAAATTTTGAACTGAAAAAAGCCCATTTCAAGGAAAAAAATTAAAAAAGATTTCAAAAAAAAATGGTACGGTTGAATGTTCAGTTAAAAAAAATTGTTTTGTCACCCAAAAACAATCCAATTTTTAACAAAACACATAAATTATCAACCAAAAAAATGGATTCTTCACCAAAATCGAAAGATAGAAATAGAAAAATAGAAATTGTTAAATTTTTAATTCAGAAACATAAACTTATAACCAAAATTAAAAAGTTCAATTAAAAATTTTAAAAATCAGTTTTAAACACAAAAAAGAGAATCCAATTTACTATACAATATAACATTCTATTGTAAAGATAAAAAATGTACTCCTTACATTTTAAGTAAAAAAAATATAAAAAAGAAGTTTTAAAGAAATATTTAAATTTTAACCAAACAAAATAATTTTCAAATGAAAAGCAGAATTTCCAAACAAATAATTTTCTACTAAGAGGACAAAATTTTAACAAAAAAAAATCTATTTTAACTAAAAAAAAAATACATTTTCAACAAAGGTAACATAGTAAACAAAATAGTTTTCTAAAAGACAAAAATTCCAAAAAATAAATTGAAAAAAAACAAGTTTTCCAAAAAAGGTGGTATTTCAAATATGAATACTATAGTAATTTGTCAACTAAAAAATACAAATTAAAAACTATAAATGGTATAGTTTAAATTAGAGCTCACAAAAATAATTTTAAAAAAAGCGTGATTTCTATAATATTAATTAAAAACTTATGTGTTTGGTTAAACATTCATTTTTTGACTAATAATTCAATTAAATTTTTGGTTGAAAAATGATCTTTTTGAGTTAAAGTTCATGTTTTTTTGGTAGAAATTAATCTTCTCGTTTGGAAATTCATCTTTTTGGTCTAAAGTCCAATTATTTTATTTGAATATTCAAGAATGTAGTTGAAATTTCATAATATTAGTTAAAAATTCATCGGATTGAACCTTATTTATTTAACCTAAAATGTAATTATTTACTTTTTAATTAAAAATTTATCTTTTCAGTAAAAACTAATTTTCGTCACATTGAAAATTCAACTTTTTTAGGTAAAGATTCATTTTTTTTTTTCAAATTCATGTTTTTCATTAAAAATTCAACTGTTCCAGTTGAAGGTTCATCATTTTGATTGAAACATCAGGAGTTAGATTAAAAAATTAATTTTATTAACTAAAAATGGAACTATGCATGTTTTTTTAATTAAAAAATTGTCTTTTTTTGTTGAAAATTCAACTCTTTTCGGAGAACATTACCCTTTTTTTTTTAAATTCATATTTTTTTGCCGATAAGTTAACTGAAATCTTTTTTAAATTAAAATTTTTTTTATTTAAAAATTTGTTATTTTGATTAAAAAATTCATCATTATTAGTAGAAATATTCCATTTTTTATAATAAAGATACAGCTGTTTTTTTTTTGTTGGAAATTCAACTTTTTGTTTGAAATTTGTTTTAATGTTTTAATAGAATTTTCATTTTTCTTTGAAAATAATCCAAAATTTAACCAACCATTCAATTTTTTAAATAAAGATGTTTTTTGTTCAAATTATTTTTCTTGATATTAATTAAATTCCTTTATTAAAAAGCTCACTTGACAGTTGTTTATATTCAATTTTTGTAAAATTATGAAGTGAATATGCCATTTCTAATTAAAAATTAATTTTTTTTCAACTAAAAATTCGTCTTTCTTGTAGAAGTATTTTCTCCTTGTTGGAAAATTTATATTTTTGTTAGAAATTCAGTACGTTTTTGCTAAAAATAATAACTGAACTATTTCTTTTCTGGTTAAACAAGTTGTCTTTTTTAGTTCACAAATTCCACAATCTGTTTCCAAATTAATTAATTTGTTGGAAATATGTATATCTCGGTAAAATAGTATTCTTGTTCATTAAAAATGGTTGCAAATTGATCAATCTTCTTAAAAATAAATAACAAATTTAAAAAAATTAATCACACAAAAAAATAAATAATGTGAAGATAAATAATATAATTTTCTTTGTCCAATGAACAGAACTTTAAGAATTTGAATACAAATTTTTTTTGAACTCAACGAATTTTTAAATATTTAAAAATGCCAGTTTAAAACTTTTCTTTAGTTTAAATTGATAAGTAATTGAGATTGCCTTTGATTATTCTGAAAAATGCCTAAAGTTATTTATAACATTAAGCACATTATTTTATCTACGTATCAAAATGATTCGAATGGCAAATGAAAATTAAAAGCCTTGGCAGAGATAGAACTGAATCGACAAAATTAGATTTCTTTTTAAGGATTTCCCATTTCGTTTTTTCGTAGTAAACACGCTTACTGAACAAACTATGTCATGTATGACAAATTGTACCTCACTTGGGCCGATTTTCAACATACAGTGTTTTGGTTAACAAATTTGATCCTCTCGAATTTTAAATTCTTTACTCTTCTAATATTTGAAAATCATGAACAAGGAAGGTTAATGTGCGTTTTACCTCTCTTGTATGCTTAGAAACAAATCTACTTGTGTGGTTAGCCTATTTCTAAATTGAAAAAAAACTCCAATCTCATTCTTTTTAAACGAAAAATATAAATCTGTTAAGCAATCTGTTGTTTTTTAATTTAAAGATTTTTAATGTTTTTCATTTCCATACATATTTTACCAAAATTGGTATTTATTAATATTCAATTACGCAATTATAATATTTTATTTAATAAATAAATAAAACACATTATGTGTTTGTAAGTTTAAAAGCAGTATAGAAATGATCAATCAATTAAATATTTCGTAAACCATTATTTTTTTAAAATTCTTTTTAACCTTCTTAATATTTCTTGAAATTTGCGGAAATAATTAAAAATTGCCTTTCAAAATTCTTAAAAAGCTTCTTTTTGGTTTAAATCTGTTTTTTTTAATCTTTAAAATAAATGTATTGTTTTTTAATAATTTTAGAACTTTCAAATATTTCTTAAACTTTTTTAAAATATTTATCAAAGGATGTAATTTTTCTTATATTTCTTTCACAAAATTATATGAATATTTCTTACTAATCTTAGAAACATTTTTTTTATTCTATTGAAAGTTTTACACATTTTTTTTAAGTTTCTGGATTTTTTCACGAAATTAAACAAATTAACATTTTCTTTGAAAATTTGTTAAACCCTTTTAAGCTTGTAATCGTTTAAAAATATTTTTGAAATCTTTCTTATTATCTATTAAATTTGCCTTAATTATTTTTAAAAATTTGTGATCTGCAAACATTCAAAGGTATTTGTTACATTCTTTTTATTTAATTCGAGAAAAAATTAAATGTTCTTCCAATTTTTTTTAACTTTCTCTCTTTTCTTGGCTTTCATGCTTTTTTTATCTGTTTAATTTTGTTTAAACAATTTTTAAAAAAAATTTTTTTCTTCAAAGAATTAATGTTTTTTTTTCCTGTATCAAAGAAGCATCCCCCTTTCTCCTTTATTCCGTTATTTTTTGCTTAACATAAACTGAATTTATAAAGCGAAAAAAGGTTTTTGCACGGAATTCATCTTTTTAAAGATTTCTGTCTTTTATTAATAATTAAAAATTCAAGAATTTGATTTAAAAACTAATCATTCTTGGTTAAATTATCATGTATTCAGATTTATCAATGTTCAACACTTTGGTTTGCCGTTAGGTAAAAAATTCATTTTTGTGGTTAAAAATCTTTTTGGTAGAATATTCATATTTTCGGTTACAAATTTATGAGCATTTTTTGAGTATTATTTTCATTTAAATGCAAAATAAATAAATTAATACAAGAATGGTCACCGCAATTTTTATTTTACTTTCCCTTCTTTTTCTAAATTCGTTGTAAAAGATTATAATTATAATATATTAACATTTTATTTGTAGAATGTGTAAAATTTGACCCACATCCCATTTTGGTCAAATGCCCATTTGAGGCCACCTGAATACAAAAAAAGTTTTCTTCCGAATGTGTCTGTCTGTTAGTCTGTCTGTTTGTCTGTGAGTCTGTAGATTTTTATTTTGCTAATACGATAACTTTTGTAAGAATTGACAAATTGGACAAGCCTTTGATATACTGTCTTAGTATCCTAAATTAAGGTCAAGTTCCTTAGCTGGCAATTTTGGATAAAAATGTAAAAAGTGAGCACATTTTGAAAATTTTTGAGAACACTTTTGTCATTGTTTAGAAATTCTCTTGACAGCTGTTTATAATAATAAAAAAGTCGAACACGCATAAAAATAAACATTTTAAGCCAAATATGGCAAGATAGAAAAAATTCAAGGAGAAAAGCATTGATTTTTGCATGGCCTAGAAGACTATCATAACAAACTTTTAAATTCTCTCTAAAAATCGAAAATTGGATGAAAAAAATGAAGACAAAAGTTGCTCTTCCAAAGAAGAGCTACAAATGTATCATTAATAATTTTTTTATAGAAAGCTTAGTTTTTTTTAATTGTTAGAATTAAACTAAAACTACAAAATTGAATTTTTGGAAAAACGAATCAGGTTGCAGTACAAGGTTTTAAAAAGTTTATTTTTTAAAGGATACCGCTTGTTTAATTATCGAGGCAACACAATAAATATAGGTACTTTTATTTTAATAACAATGCATATTACTAATTGAGAAAATATAAATTTATTCAAATAAGAGATGCTTTGATGTAGCTGAGGATGAAAATTATTGCAAAATAAGGAGAAAATATTAAAGTAATCATGAAAAATAAAATATCTTTATCAATTGGCAATATTTAAATAATTTAACTTATGCCGAAGTATATAAAGAAATTTTATATAAATGTAATATAATGGTGTTGAAAATAATGTAGAAAAAGTTCACATTTTTGGCAAAATCGACTTACAGCTGAAGAAGCCTTAACTGAAGAGAATTCGCAATCACCAAATTATAGTTTCAATGTTTTGAACATTAATTTTAAAAGGCCTGCTCAAAAATTTGGCGGAAGACAAATATCGAGCGCGGTCAACGAGGTAAATACATCATTGCGATATTATTTTAAATGAAAAAATTATTTAAATAATTAAATTGAACTTTTAAGCGGCCAGATAAAGTAGATTGGTTTCAGGACTTAAATATTCTCGAGCAAATTTGTTCAAAATTGTTCAAAATGTTGATCGACTTCATGAGCCCACTAAAAATTTTGTTTTTGGATTTTTGGAATTAGGAGCTTGCAGGAGTTGGGATGTTTTATCTTAAACGGAAATATAGAAAGATATGAAGAAAGAGTAAGAGAGAAGGTCAAGAAATTAGAGGTTGCTGATTATATAGATTCGAATCACTTTCCCTTAATAGTGACATTAGAGCAAAGGTAAAGTGTGTACGAGAAGGAAATTGGTCAAGGCAAGGAAAACGACGAGGAGATGAAAAAAATTATAGGAGAAATAAACACAGGATTATAGTGCACAAACAAAAATCAAGTTAGCAAAGAGGGAGATAGAAGTGAATTGAATGAGGATTGTAAAAAGAAAAAGTAGGATGTAAGAAAGAAATTACCAAAGAGGAAGAGAATAACAGGTTTGAACAAGAGACGAAGAAGGGTAGGGCGAAAGAAGAAGTATGGAAGGTAATTAATAGAGAAAGAAGGAGAAAAACAGTAAACAAACATATTAGAATGGTAGAATGGAAAAAATATTTTGTCGATTTTTTAGGAGGAGTAGAGAGAACAGTTAGAAAATAAGGAAAATATGGTGGAGAAAGAGATGAGGAGGAGGACATAAAAAGGGGGGAAATAGTCAAGGTGTGAGGAATAATAAAGGCTGGAGAGGCACCTGGTTTAGATGAGATTCCGAATAAAGTATGGAGATGTGGAGGGACAGAACTAGAGGAATAGGCATGGATAATGTGCAATCGAGTATGGAGAAGAGATGGGTGGCCAGACTAATGGAAATAAGCAGTAGTGATACCTATAGTATGGAGAGGAGAGGGATGGCCAGAGTTATGGAAAGAAGCAGTAGTGATATCTATAGTGAAGAAAGGCCAAGGAGACATGGTTCAAGATTATAGGGATGTGACGCTGACGCCTACACTGTATCAAGTATATGTAACGGTTTTGTCGGGAAGAATGAAGAAAGAAGTTGAGGAAAAAAAGTTAAGGAAAAAAAGATAAACCCACCGAATCAGACAGGGTTTAGAAAAGGAATGGAGCTGATGGACAACATATATTTTCTGAACTATATAGTAAATAGGAGAATTTAAAGAGAAAGAAAGGGGCAATGATAGCAATGTTCGAAGATTTAGAGGCAGCGTTTAACTCACTAGACCGAGAAGAAACCGAAAATTTTGTGGTGAAAATGGGACAAAAGAGAGATGAATAAAGAAAGTATCGGAAAATTTTTAGACAGCAAAAAGCAGGGTAAAGATAGGAGATCAAGTAGGAGATAGTTTCAGGTTGGTGAGAGGAATGAGGTAAGGATTTCCTTTAAGCCCGCTTTCATTTAATACATTAATATCAGACTTGGAAGAAGGAATGAGGAGGAAAAGTTGGGAAGGAGTCACGATAGGGAAGGAAAAAAAAATACACGGGCATGCGCAGACGAAATAGTGCTGATGGCAGAGGATAAAGAGGGAATGGTGGGCTTAATTGCAGGATTAGAGAAATACTTAGATGGGAAAAAGTTAAATTTCAATCTAGAAAAGACAAAGATAATGAGGTTTAGAAAAAAGGCGGGGTAAGACAGAAAGAAGGGATGAGGAGGTGGTAGGGAATAAAAGTGAAAGAAGTGTAGGAGTTTAAAAATTTGGGGTATATTTTGCAAAAAATGGAGATCATACAGCTCATATTAGCTCATATAAGAGAAAGGATAAAAAGCAGCAGGGGTAATGAAACCGATATGGGGAATAGGAAAAGGAAGGTTAAACAATTTGGAGAAGGAGAATGTGGTTATTTGATACGTTTGTTAGGTCGCTATTAAGTTATAAGGATGAAAAGATAGGAAAGATATTGAGAGTTTACAAGAAAGATATATAAGGTGGACATAAGGGATAGATTAGAGGACGTCTGGATATATGGTGAAAGAAGAAGCGGAAAGGGATGAATTAAGTATTGAGGCAAGAAAAAGGGCATGGAAATTTAAGATGATGCTGAGGGAGGGAAAGGGAGAGGCGGGAAAGTGTTTGACGAAGTTAGAAGAGAGGAGAGGGGTGACGATAGAATTAACGAGATGGGAAGAAGAAAGAAGGGAGTTTTCGAATGCTAGAGACATAGAAGATGAGACTGAAGTAAACTATGAAAGACTGCAAAAAATGACAGGGAAGACAATTTTTAGAAAGGAGGGGGATGATTGAGGATTTAAAATACAAGAAATGGTACAACATGATAAAAAAGAAAGGTTTAACAAGTATTTAGAGAAGGGATGAGGAGAGAGAAGGTGGACCAGAATTTTAATATTTAGATTGGGAAACGAGATCAGAAAGGGGTTGTATTAGGGAAAAGAAGAGAACAGAAAGTGTAGAATATATGAATGGGAGGAGGAAACATGGGAGCACGTAGGTGAATGATGTAGGAGATTAATGGAAGATGAAGGAAGCTGGAAAGATAATGTCGTTAAGATTCTAGGGGAGGATGGATTAAAAAAAGAATGGATAAAGGAGTTGGAGGACGCTAGAGGAGCGAATGAGATTAAATGAAAGAATGCATGTAAAAAAATGGCTAATTGGAGTGAAAAAAAGTGAAAGAATAAGGAAAAGGAAGTCGCCTGGATGAGAAGCATCAAGATTATAAGTAATGGAAATGTAATATCATAAGTAGACTAAGATGCGATTGCGTTCTCATTTTATCTCTCTCGCTTGCACTTGCACTCTCCCTTTCGATCGCTAGCTTGCTGAATCGATCGCTTAAAAGTCCTTTATTGCGCTGTAACTGAAAATAAAGAAAAGGAACTAGAAATAAGACGTTATTTTTGTTTTTAATAAACATTATCTCCTAAGCAGGACAAGAAATTGAACTGTGTGACCTTAATTTTCGAGCTTTTCAATTTTCTAAGGTAGTGTATGAATTTTCACTAGAACCAAAACATTTTCGATAATAATTTCTTTTTTTCAGAAATATTAAGAAATGTTACAAGCCATTAAAAAATATATATTTTTAAACGATACCAATTTTCAAAAGCGAACTCTAAAAAACACATTATTCTCTTTATTTAAAAAAATTTCTGCTCTTTCATGATTTTTAAATCTTTGTGCATTATGATAACCTATTTCAATAGATAATTAATCAACGTCAAAACATCCCCCTTTTTTAGGGAATTTATTTCTTTGTGTTCGTATTTCGAAACACGTGGATGTAAATGATAAGCAAAATTATTTAATTTCTTGTATTCGACATTCTGGAATGTTTGATTATTCTAAAAGCGTCCAGCGGAATGAATCTAGAAAATACGGAAAACTTCGAGATGGTATCGCAACAATCTTTCTCCTACCACTCGTCGTTATTTTCTGGAATAGAATGACAAGCGCAATTCAGACGGGGTTTACGTTGGTATAAATAGTCGGCACTTATCAAACAACAGTTTGCAGTCAATTTTGTTTTAAGTTGGCTTATTCGTTTCTTTGTCCGAAAAAATGAAGATTAGTGCTTCTAGTCTTCTTATGGCAATAGGTGGATTCCTGCAGGAATCAAAGTGCATGCTTCGCCAACCTGCTCTTGCTCCTAGTGGTAATATTATATTAAAATTATTTTTCTAAAATGTAGAAGACGCCATCCTTATTATTATTTTAAAAATAAATTTTTTTAAAGCTTTAACGGTTATTCCAGACATTACTAACAATGTCCAAGCATATCTGCGTCAAACGCCAAAAATTCTTTAAATTTTGTATTATATTTTTGGTTTTAGAAAGTCGATTACTTTATATGAAAATGTAGCTGTACCATTTTTTGTTACAAATTTATCTTTTCTAGCTGAAAATTTAACTACTGAATTGAGCTATTGAAAAATAATTTCTTCTGTTGAAAATTTTACTATTTTGTTGAAAATTCATTTTCCTTGCGAATGTAAAAAATTAATTATTTTAAGCAAAAATTGAACTCTTCTTTTTTACTATTTGCATTGTAATTTTTTAATTAAAACTCATGAAAAAACAAGATTCTAACGACCAAATTTAGACCACAAAAACAAACAAAAAACTCTTTTATTGTAATCAATTTTCTTTTAATTTTGACAAAAATAAGAAAGAGAAAAAAATGAGAAGGCATGAAAAATGTAAATAGGTAGCGAAAGTAACTTTGTGGTCCAGATTTTTTAAATGGGATTCTTGTTTGTTTCAGCAGTTTGCATATATCTATTTTAAATTTCTTAAATTTTAATTTTTTAGAACAAAATTCATATATTTTGCAAAGACTTTGTTTTTGTTTAAATTAATGTTCTTAACGGAAAATATAACTGTTCAATTTTTCGTTCAAAATGTATCTTTTGTAGTATAAAGTAGAACAACTTGTTTAAAAATTTGGTAAAAAATTAATTTTTTGTTTGAAAGTTCAAAATCTTTATTTAAAAATTTAAATATCTGCTGGAAAATTCATATAATTGGTTTAAAATTTGTTCTAGTTCTTGGAACTTTATTTCTTTAAACTAAAATTCACCTATATTGTTAAGAAAACTTTTGTTTCTTTTGTCTTGTAGAAAATCTTTATTTTTGGTTAAAAATTAACCTTTTTTGTTAAAGATTCATTTATCATATTGAAAATTTAACTATTTTGTTAAATTTTTTTACTTTTTTTATTTTTAAATATTTATTCCTTCAAATAAAAATGTCACTATTCTTTTTTTAAACAGATTTGAATTTTTTTAGTCAAAATTAATGTATTTTGTGGAAGAATTTTGTAGAAAATTTATTTTTAAGGGATAATTTAAATGTTGAGACCTTTGTTCAAAATTCACCTTTCTTAGTTTGTAGTTGAGCAATTAGTTTTAAAACTAAACTGTGTGTGTGAAAATTCATTCTGTTATCTGGAATAAGTTGTTTTTTGCAGAAAATTCATTTCCTTCCTTAAAACTTAGTTTAAACTTAGATAGATTGAAAATTTTACTCTTCCTTGAGATTTTTCAGGTAAAAATATTTTTCTGTACCTGAAAATTAATTTTTCCACTTGTGCTTTAAGAACTATATTTTTTGTTTGAAAATTTTGTTTAAAAATTTATGCAATTTATATAAAATCAGTTCTTGTTGGAAAGAAAATTAATAATCTTATTTAAAAAATGATTTAACTATTTGCTGAAAAAAGTTTTTTTTGTTGAATAACAAAAATTCCTGTATCTTGTGAAAGGTTATTTTTCTTTTTTTGAATATTTATTTGCTTCAAAGGAAATCTTACTATTCGAATTTTTATTTAAAATTCAGGTTTGTTAGTTTAAACTTATCCTCACATTATTTCTTTGGTTAACATTACACTATTCGTTGCAAACGGTTTTGGTCAAAAATGCATTTCTTCTGGAATTCACCGAATAGATGGAATTTATGGGAGTCACAAATTTATGTATTTCACGGAATTCATGTAATTCACGTAATTTCCATGAATTTCACGGAATTCATGTAATTCATGTAATTTCCATGAATTTCGCGAAATTCTGGAATTCCGTGAATTCCTTGAATTTCTTCGATTCCATGAATTACACAAATTCTGCGAATTTCACAAATTCATTACATTCCATAAATTCTGTGAAGTCTTTGAATTCCTTAAATACCATGAATTCTGTAAATTCTAGGAATTCCGTAAATTCCATGAATTATGTATATTCCGTAAATTCCATGAATTCTGCGAATTCCTTGAATTCAATGAACTCTTCTGATTCCTTGAATTCCACGAATTCAACAAATTATCTATCTTTCGAGAATTCCTTTCATTTCCTCAAATTCTGTGAATTTCTTGAAATCTTTGAATTCTGAGAATTTTTCGAATTGCATAAATTAAGCGTATTCCGCGAATTACGTCAATTCTTATCTTTTCACGAATTCCTTGAATCCAGCAAATCCCGTGAATTTCTTAAATTACATGGATTTCGCGAATTCCGCGAAACCCGTGATTCTCGTGAATTTCTTTAAGGCTTGAAATACAGGAATTCCGGGAATTCCATAAATTTTGTGAATTCCTTGAGTTTTATTAATTCTGGGAATTTCGTTTTTTCTGCGAATTTGTGAATTCTGTGAACACCGTACATTTTGTGAATTCCTTCATATCCATGAATTCCGTGAATTTCTTGAATGACATGAATGCAGATAGTTTAATGAATTTTTTGAATTTTGTAAATTTCATTAATTCCTCGAATTATTTTCGTGGATTTCATTAACGCTTGAATTCCATAAATTCCGGGAGTTACATTTATTTCTGGAATTCCTTGAATTGCTTTAATTCATTGAGTTTCATTAATTCTGGGAATTCCGTGACTTCTGCGAATTTATGAGTTCCGTGAACTCCATAGATTTAGTGAATCACTTCATATACATAAATGCCGTAAGTTTAATGAATTTCTTGAATATTGTGATTTTCATAAATTCTTCTAATTCCGCGAATTTGTCGAATTATAGTGAATTCCGTGAATTCCATTAATTCCGTGATTTTCTTGTGCTACATTTTTGTCTCAGAAACGCTATAATAGATAGATTGAAATGCTGGACGGTGACTTAACGATTTACAAACTTCCAAACATTTTTAACAGCGTACTACTTTCAACTGCATGGAAAGGTTCAAACGCATCTGTGCCAAATGGAAATCGACTGATACATATTTGGTCATTCTTTTTCTTGTTTCAGAACCCTCAAAGATTTCTTAAGTTTTCTAAATTTAAATTGGAAATAAAATTGAAGGATACGTTATTTCAGAAATAGTTTTTTGATAAAAATTGTTACATTGCAAAGTTACTAGAGAAAATATCATTGATAAATATGATTTTTTTCTCACTAAATCAGGTACATCATATGGTCACATTATGGTTTTACTGTATGGTGGCACAAGGTATGTTCCTGACCTGTTCAAGCCCGTTGCTTCACCTGACTGGTTGATGCATGAACCAACTGATAAGTTCCAAATGTATGTGGTTTTTATAAATACACTTCAATATGGTACTCATATGGCTGTATTTAAAGATCCATTTAACTTTCTTTATTTTCCGTCCACATTTGAAATGAGGCTCAGGATTAATGTCGAAGGGAGGATCCTAGAGGAGGTGCGTGGGCGCTCTAGGGCTTTCGTGGATTACACTCCTGGGTCGTTTCAAATTTCCAGTGAACATGTATATATAGCCATACAAGGAACAACCACCATCCAATATGCAGGGATAGGAAAAAATAAAAATATCGAACCAGAACCAAAAAGAAAACGAAAACTTAAAATGAGGGATGGATTCGAAATGGACCCCAATACATCAAGAAAACGGTGGTCAGAAACTACCCACAAATTTCGTCAATGATATTTATATACTTTTGATTATTATCTCATCAATTCTATTGTTTATAAATGCAAGGCTCTGATTCCGTATATTTCTGGAAATTGCGTATCACAATTATGTATACTGAACTAAATCATTAAATTGTAAGTGTCAAATATTAAAGCATATTTATTTTCCATGATTTTGTAAAAGGTTTCTTTACACTTTTTAAACTTAAAAGAAGACAAGAAAATTACATTCCTTCTACTACATCAATTATGAGTTGACAAAAATAAGAAATTTCCATATCATGCCGCTTGAATTTCATTCAATCTAAATGTTTATATTTATTAGGTTTTTCAAACATTTTAAATCATTTAGGCATCTCATCAATTTCTTTTTACTCTATTATTTAAAGGTCAATTCCGACATTAATAGTATAGTCAAAAAACACCCATGCTTTCTAATAATTTAGAAGCGTCGACTTTATTCTTTTAATATTTAAGAAACATAAAACAAGCCTTCAAATAAATGCAAACACTTTCTCTGATGATTTTTTCCACAACATTTATTGTAAATTAAAATCAAAACACATTACAATATTTTTAAAATCTTCCGTCATTTTGTTTTTTAAATAGATTTTGACTTTCTTGCCTAAAACTTTAGGAGATGTTAGACTAGTGGAGGAAAATGGATGGTCAAAGTTACAGAATCGAAATTTATAGAGCCACATAGTTTTTCTACAGAGTTGAACGGTCCTTCCAAATTTTCTTCGACATAGTAAAAAATACTCTCATTTTATGGCCAGTCCGACTTTTATAAGAACATCAGACTCACTATCAGGGATAATTTGGATATCCCTTTCAGGATGGTCAATACGAACATCTGCTTTTCTCTCATTTCGACAATCTGCAATAAATTCGCCTTGCTATTTAAAAATGTAATTATTTGTTTAAAAATTCAACTATTTATGATTAAGATTTATTTCTTTCTATTTTAAAATTCAACAATTTGGCTAAAAATTAAAATTTTCTGTTCAAACGTCATCTTTTTGTTAAAAAAATTGCTTCATTGAAAATTCTTTCTTTTTAATAGAGAATTGTCTTTATAGATTTAAAAAAGTCGTATTTTTGGTGAAAATGTGATTTTTTTTCTTGAAGATTCACCTCTTTTGATTAAAAGTTAAGGTATTTTATTGTAAATGCTACTGTAAACGCTGATTCAAATGGAATGTTAAATGCATAGTTTTAAAAATTTTTTTACATTTTTTTATTTTCGTTTTTTACATTTCTCAATACTTATATTGATTTAACTTTTAGGAACTTTATTTTGAGGAATTAGATTTTTAAATTGTTGTATATGACAAATACATTTGATTTTAATCTTTTCTATTTAAAATTGTTCCCTTTTGAACTTTTAAGTTTTACTTAAAACTTTAATGCTGAATAATGTCAATTGAAATCGTATAGAATCTTTGTACATCATTTGCAGTATTTTTAACTCTGTACACATTATTGAAATTTGCAAAACACACATGAATTGAAAAATCCCAATATTTTTATGCTTGCAGATGCTACTGTATTAAAACACCCTGGCGGATTGAAGGAACTGAAAGAAGTCTCTACAAAGTATCCATAAAAACCAACTTTTATATTATTGAAATTCGGATTCTACGTTAAAATTTCCATTAGAAACTTACGGAGTGATCGCAATACTTCCTTTTGCAGCGCTAAAAAATTTTAAAAATGTCATTAACTTCTGCTGAAGATGACTTTATGCGCATCCACAATAGCGAAAGTAGTATTTTGCGCGCAAAGTCAAAGAATAAAATCCAAAATTAACAAATAAATGTAAATAAATATACCTAATAATTAAATTTACTTTAAAAAAGAAGTTAATATGTTAAATTAGCAAGTAAAAGCGTCAGCAAACATCTCGTCCCGTATCCTCAAGGACACTGCTTGACTGCTCTCACTTGCATAGCAGCGTTGTTGTCTGAGATCTTCACTGCGCGGCGCTAGAGTCCAGAGAAAAGTATTTCAATAATTTGGAAGATGATTTTCCTGTTTTTTAAAAGTTTTTTAAGAAGGAACCGAAGGAGGACTCAATGGGGTCTTTAAGAGTACTTTGTAGAGGCTCCTTTCGGTTCCTTCGGTGCGCCAGGGTACTTCCCAACAATCTTCCATCCAGGCACGTTTCGCAATAAAAGTCAACAAAGTATTTGCACAAAAATTTTGTACAAATAGCCATATTTTATAAGTACACATACTTCTCGCGCACACGTTGCCAGCTTCTTTTACTTTATTCACTACATAGAAGATGAAAATTTTTCAATCTAATTTTTTCTAAAAATTATAAGTGTTCAATTGTTATTTATCAATCCAAATTATAATTAAATTTTTTTTGAATCGCAGAATTTTCTAAAAGTTGCAGGAAAAATTTTATTTACTTCAACAGTTATTCAGAAGGTATAAAAAATTTCAAAAAAAATTTGAAATTTTAAAATTTTAAACAACTTCTAGATTTCTCACGATTTTGAAATAAAATTCAAAAATTTTTGAAGGATGCCCAAACTATTTAGAAGTTAAACATTATTTAAATTTTTAAATGTTTCTAGTCTAAATAACTTAATAATATAATTTTGTAAATTCTTATAGTTAGTTGATTGATTCTTTAATTTAGAGTATTAAAAATTTGAACTCTGATTTATATTTTTGGAACCTAATCTTTTGGTGCTTTTTTTTTGTTTAGAAAAACGTTTGAATAATTAAATTTCATTGACCCAAAAAATGTTTACGGACCAAAACAAGCCAAGAAATGACCCGAAATTTTTTCTTCGATTAAAACGGTTATCCTGCATTCTAAAAAACATGTTTATGTCAATATTGAAAAACATTTCAAAAGGAAAATTTTTTTATTTAAAAATTCTAAATTGTAAATTAACAAAAGAAAACAGAAGATATTAGCCAAGTTAAGCATTTTTTTCATTAATTGTTTTAGATGTCGAGCAAAAAATTGCTGTCCCTCAGCTCAAACGATTCGATTAATTTTAGCATCTTTACTTCGCTCTACAGAAGAGTGTATTTTTAAATTTACATTCAAAGTATTAATTGTAGTCAAAAAGAGACGACAAATCTTGAGAAAAAATATTATGAGAACGATGTTGAATACATCAAAATTATGTATTTAACTCATTTAATTTTTTATCGGACTTTTTTATATCACTCTAAATAGATTTCTAACTACCGAAATGTATCCAATTTTTCAAAATAAATTCTTTAATGGCAGAAATCATTAAAAATTATTAAAAAATATAACATTTCTTTTCAAACTTTAAAAATAAATGTTTTATTTCATTAAATTCTCATTAAACTTTCCTTTTCTTAGTAGCTGCGCAGAAGTGCCCTTATTTCCCGGGTCCAATAGATGAAACCCATTCCAAAATGAAATTCTGGAGGTATTACTTAGTAGCAAGCAAAGTTTCGAGAAATCCCAATGGAAATTCCAAAATAAAGAGCACCTGATCGTTATATCATGCGTAACCTTCAAAGAACTCTCAACACGTGCGAGCGAAATGGGACTAAAATGTGACTCACGACGTGTGAGCGATATGCGTCTAACATGTGACTCACGACGTGCGAGCGATATGCGTCTTACGTCTGACTCACGACGTGCGAGCGATATGTGTCCTAATTGATGACGCAAATGTCACGATCTATGAGGACAATGCCATGACGATGATCAGCACGTAGTGCGTCGCATTACGCCATCACTATGTGGGGCAACTAACCTTTCAAATAGTTGGGTGCGTGATCAATATTTTCGATTACCAATCATGATATCAAGAAAAATTTAACATAGTTTACTCATAAATGTGGTAGTACTACGCGACAATTTTTTTATCATTTAAACAATTTACTTGCAAATGTTTTACTTTACGAGATGATAATCTTTTTTTTACGGAAATTGGATTTTCGGAAACCTGTGGATCATAAAAATACTTCGATAAATTAAAAACCTAAAATTTTTGACCCTGAAACCTTTCACACGGTTTATAATTAATGTGCGGAATTCCTGAAAATAAAAAGAAGCATTTATCGACCAAATTTGTAGAACCAACATAAAATTTTCCTATTTACATTTTTTAGACAACAAATAAAGAAATACACTTTTTCCCCAAAAAGGAAAAGAAAATAATTTTCCTCAGTGGCCACAAATAAAAAAGAGGAAAGAAAAATTAGAAAACAGCCAAACAAATCCTCTTTCTTTCACTAACGTTTTGGCACTTATACAGCACCATAAAAAAGGAAAACTAAAACTGCAATAAAAAATATAAAATAAAGTGAAAACATAAAAAAATACACAGGCAGATAGGAACAGCACCAACACCATGATTCTCTCATCCGGACACCCGAGAATCAAGTGAGGTTCGAAATGGAAACTTATCACAAATATATCGGATACATCCGATTAAACTCAAAAGGTAAACCGGTTATAAATATACCTGAAAATCTAGGATAAGCGCATCAGAAATAGAAAATGTAAAAAAAAATTAAAA
Source organism: Druon quercuslanigerum (assembly GCA_010014905.2). Classification (NCBI taxonomy): domain Eukaryota; kingdom Metazoa; phylum Arthropoda; class Insecta; order Hymenoptera; family Cynipidae; genus Druon; species Druon quercuslanigerum. The sequence goes on along the minus strand of JAAAKG020199058.1, from coordinate 27,726 downwards.
ACTTCTAAAAACTCAGTGCTGAATATAATCAGTCATACTAGAATCACTCTTGTTTAAACTGTCCAAATCAGTCTTTGAATTAATGGATACATTTTTTTGTTTTTTAATATGAAGTATTTCCATAAATTCTCTCTTTCTCTCATTACTTTCATCATGCAAAATGACAACATTATCCTAATCAAAATCCCAATCAAAATCACGGTCCACGTCAATAAATTCCTTTGTATCCCTGGCAAGAACACTCTTATAACTCTGTCCCAAACAATCATCATTTTTTTGTTTATGTATTCTAGTTTTAAGAAATCTGACAGTCTTTCAAAATTATTCAAAGGATCCTTGCAAACAATTATTATGAAAAAATGGAAGAAAAAAAGTATTAAAGGAACTATACTCTCTTAATTCTCTCTGATTATCTGCAGGCAAATCATTGCTTTGTCTGCTTTCGATTTGTAGAATTCTAATTTGTCACATGTTTAATTTCACAAAGGAAATTCGAATATTGTAAGGAATATCCTTTTCTAAATAATAACCTTCTTATTTTTCTTTCATTTTTTTAATTTTTTCTCAAGGAGGAAAATTATTTTCTTTTCTGTTTCAGAACAAAAATGTGTGCTTCTTTATTATTATTTTTGTTTCAAATTTAAATAGCGGTTGGTCACATTTAGTCGATGGATTCTTGGGTTTATTTACAGGAATTCTGTACATTAATTTGATTATTGGATGTTGAATAGGATTTTATATTTGATTTTAATTCCGTTTAAATTTCCCTAATTCTATTTATAATTATCAATAACGTTATACAAAGGATTTCACCATACGTTTAACAGTAATAAAAAGTAGTTTATTTTTTTCACAATGCAATACAGGAGAAATTAGATAATTTTAACTATGGGTACTTATTGAATACTCGGTATCAGGGAAAAATCAAGACATGCGAGTGTCACAACTTCAGGATTATGTAAACCTATTCCTTTCCCAATTAGGGAATTTTTCACTCATTATGTTGGTAATGGCGCGCGCGCGCGTACCAACATAATGGGCGGAAAATCTACACATTGAAACAAATTTGGAAAGTTTCCGCCAACATTTTCTTTTGCTTTTGAGATTTTGTAACTGCTTTTGCGTCGCTAAATCTCGAATCTATCGTGGAATCTTGCAACTGTTACAAAATTATTTTTGTTAGAATTAAAAAAAAAATAATGCATAAACTTAACTCAAATTAACTCAAAATATTTAACTAATTTCAGTCATAAAGATTTGTATTCAGCTTATTTTTTTGAAATAAAGTGTTAAAACAGCATATATCTATAAATAGAAATTGCTAATCCTCACTTGACACTTGATACCAGAATCTTGCGCAAAGGATCTATGAAAGTCTGACCGCGCACGGATAACCTAGCCGCTATCGAATTGAGATGTTAATAATTTCTTGAATAGGAATTCGATCGGGCTGAAATTTTTCAAAAACGTTCTTTGTGCTGTTGTAGCAACTCTCTCCCTGAACGTTTTTTGTTCCTCAAAAAATTCGCTTAATAAATTTTTTTGGCTGAAATTAGAATACTAAAAAGCTTCCACTTTTTGACTGTGGGAAAAAGTTGCGGACAGCTCAACAGCGCAGTATTCTTACGTCATCACACCCTCGGGGAATATTCTAGAAGTTTAGTAGAACGGTATCGACGCCACGCAAACACAAACAAATACACACGCAGGTGTAACATTGATAAGGGCAAAACCATTATATGAAATATTTTACCCGTTTAGTTCTAATTTAATTAAAAATTATGAATATGATGTTACATAGTATTGGTTTACCAATACAGTTCAGGAAAACGACAGTAGCAAGCATTAGAGTACCAGCGTCGATCCGCATTTTCTGATAAACTTTAACCCAGTATATGAGAGTAGATGATCTAACATGATACTCAGTGAGAGAGAAGTTGCATTTTCTCAAAGATTATTTAATATGGGTACTAGTAGACGCTTCATATTTTACGTAGCTAATTTATATTTGCTTATTCTCCCTTATTTGCCACCTGACTCCCCCTCCACTTTCCGCAATAAAGTTTTTCGCGTCGAGTATGGATGGCTTTTCGTCACTACCACGCTGGAACTTGTAAATTTAAGCCTCGAAAACCAAACACCTATATCTAAAAGCGAAGTCATATTCGAAAAATCATTCGAATAATATTATATCTACATGTTTTGTTTACGGTTTAAACATCGCTTCGAGAAAAACAGATATTTATTCATACAACTTTTTCTCTTTCAACGCTTCAACTATTTCACATATATGTATGATGTATGCATGTGATACTGGTTTTATATGCTTTTTTACAATAGCTGATTATTATTGATTAAAAGCGTAATTTGTCTACTGTCACTGTATTGCGACCGTAGAGAAAACACCAGGAAAGACTGAAAAAATGACAGAAAATCAAGAAGTTTAATTTCCAACTAATTAGATTAATTTCCTAACAAAAAAGACTGATTTTTATAACGCCTAAGGTGAAAACTTCTGCTCCTAATTCCAAATAATAGATATACTGCAAGATTTAAGGTATAGACGTACACTAAAAGAGCAGCAAGTTAAGAAATCAATTAAATAAAGAATGATATCTGTTTACAATGGTATAATTCTATAATTCCCATTTATATAATTCCCAGCTTTCTTTCTTAAGGCTGGCTAACTTGCAAGTCTTGTCACGTCTGTTTTAAGTTTAATCCCTCTGCTAAAATGTTTGTTCGCCTCCGTACTTTTTATCCAAAGTTGTATCGCCATAAAATTACCTTTCCCTCCTCCTCACGTTGAATTGTGTTAATTAGTGAGCAGCTCAGTTAAAAATTAATAGTCACTGATCTGGAAAATAAAGTGTAGTCCTTTTAAATACTGGAAATTCTCTGATAGGTTGAAAAGGCGATGGTTACAAAAATATAACTTCAATAGTTTTCAGTTAGCCTTTTACGCCTTAGTGGAAAGCCTTTATTTAACATATGACTAGCTGCGTCTTTGCACATAAACGATTGCTGTGAGTTGACCGTTCGACAATCAACTACATAACAATTAACCAGCTCGTAGCAAAATCACTCAGCGCTTTTTTCCCTCCTCAGTAAGAATCAAAAATTCTTGCACACCTATTCAAATCGGTCAGTTCTTTAATAGTATATTGCGTGAGAAGTGTGACCTGACATCTGTTTTGAAACAAGCGCAATGTTATTCTGTGTTACGAGATGAAAAACTATTGAAATGAACAAATGCTACTCTCTCATATTAATTTTCCGCAATAAACTTTTACTCTTGTCTCCGTGGCGTAAAAATGTTTGCTCCTGTAAAAAGGAACTAACATCGTAAGCCACAGATTGGCTTTTGCAGTATATGACGAATGCCAATCAATCTAGGCTCTGTAATAATTACGCAAAACAATAACAACTGAGAGGCTAGAATTATTACTATAGCTGCTAGCGGCGTATTTATTAATTTTTTCAGGTGGAGGGCTTAGATTTTGCTTGTGCAGGGATGGATATACAAAGAGTAGGTAGTTAGCTCCGGCCGACTACAACATCACTGCTAAGGAGGAGGATAAGAAGGAGACGTATCTAAAACCTCAAAAGAAAGCAGCAGTTGCCTTGTAACACTTTAATCTTTAATTCTTTAATGCCTGGGTATTTTCTTCGGTCAATTCTTCTCTGGTTTTCACGAGCATGTTTATGAAATAGGTAATCTCATTATCCCCGTTCATTTCCTTGTCATTTTCACAATTGTTTATTAAAGCGAGTCGAGTTCGTTTTCCGAATCTATTGTTTGCTCTTCTGTGGGATACACCTCAAGATTAAGTTGTACTAGCCCTTCAACTTTCATATTTTGCACAGTATATGGAGGTTGTGTCGGACGTCACGAGTTCTTTTCATATGAGGAGCGTTGCCCACTATTGTTTTGATTGTTTCTTTTACTTACGTTTGTTAATGCGTGGTTTCCCATGTTGCTATTCGTTTAATGTAATTAGGATTTTTTGTCCGCCAAGTGACTGGATTTTATGTATTATTTTCTCGTTTTGGTGCTTCCAATTTTATTAATGTCCTTTAGTAATTCATCTCGATTAGGCTGACACTGAGCATGATCAGGGACAAAATGTCCACTCGCCGTTACCTCTTCTACAAGAAGTATCGAGTTAGCCTATACAAGAAAGATGAATAGGTCATCTGGCCAGTGATGAAGATAACTGGTTTACTGATGGCTCCAGGTGTAACGAGAACACAGGAGAAGGTGTATCTCGTAGAAGGAATAGAATTGGCTTTACAATTGAGATCGGGTCCTATGTCACATCTCTACAATCTGAGAATATGGCCTTGCTCCAGTGCGCCTATAAGGAAAAGGAATATGGCAATAAAAAAAACATTGGTATCGGCTCAGACAGCAGGGCTGCCATAATGGCCCTGAATGGAAAAAAGAGGACGTCTCTACTGGTATGAGAGTGCTTTGAAGCACTGACAGAAAACCGAGTCACTCTGTTTTCGATCCCTGGACATCAGCGGCATCAAGGGCAATGAGATATCGGACGGACTATCAAAGCTATTGTAGATATTAAGATCTGGATGACTGAGGAATATCAGAATTATTTATAAAATAGGGCTTGAAGGAAGTCATATCTGTCATCTTTGCGTGCAAACGTATAACACTCACAGGAATTTACTGCATCAATGGGTCTGAAATATCAGCTAACAGCATGGTTGAGATCCTCTCCCAATGGATAGGACCTAAAGCTTTTAGGCCACCCTTAAAGCTTACACGGGGACGCAACGGGATCACACAAGCATCAGGGACTGCTGCGGTCTCAAGCGAGAATAATAATAATATTAAGGCGTAGGAAAGTGGTGTCCCCATCGCCCGAGAGTTTTGGCTTTTGCAGTCAGCCACGTTTCATTGGGTTTACTCCCCAATGCAACGAATCATGCGATTACGTGTCCAGTATCATGCAGTGCCATCCACAATAGGCCTCTTTTGGGACAAACTTAAACTATTTGCTTCTTCAAAAGAGAATCTTACAATCATTGTAACGGTAGTACATAGGAACTCTAAAGCCATTGGCATGAGCTTCGGACTGGACAAGTGTACCTGCGTCCATCTACCCCAAGGAATATTGGAATATCATAAGCAGAAAACTAAGATGTGCGTGTGTTAAAAACGGCCCTTTAAAAGAGGTATCGTAAAATTCTCAGATAAGTTGGGTTTTTAAACTACCTGGGAAGAAAAGATTCAGGGGACCAGTATTCGGGCAGTTCCTATACTGCTTTACACGTTTGAAACAGTAAAATGGAACGTCGATGAGTTGAAGCATTTTGACGAAAGCACACGGAAGATGATTAAAATCGATCAAAGTCCTTTGAGATAAAGGGGGTAGAGGTTTGCTAAGCTTAGAGTGTCGTCATCGAAAAACGTTTATTGCTACAGTCTGCTTAGTTCTAAAAATCACAGATTCTCTAATGCGACTCTTACATTAACATAAAGTCGTCAATGTTGCGGCGTTTCTCTACCGAGCTGCAGATAGGGCTGCTTACGAGCTTGATCTCCCATTTGATTCCAGCGATACTTCACATGGGCTAGCATCACTAACACCTTTGGTACTTAAAAGTCGTGTACAGAAAGCTGAACATTCGCTTTTACTAAAGAAACATGCTGATAAGCTTCTTCATGGTAACTTCTACGGCATTATTTACAAAAAGTGCTTTTGATGAGTCTATCCAAGATGTTTCTCAAATCTACCTAAAGGCGATAACAGCTGCCGAGCCGCAAGTGAGAGCCAAAATCAATTGGACACGTTCTTAGTGGATGCTCAAAGTATGCACTATCTTCGGCATTTCCATCGTGTTGATCCAATGCCTGTCTTGCCATACGCTCAGAGAAAACTGCAGTTCGTTCTACACAAAAATCAGTGTAAGATCTACTGGAATTTCTTTATTTTCACCACTCAACGTATCAGTGCTACAAAGCCTGATATTGTCCCCCATTATCAAAAGACCAAGATGATTTACGTGATTGAATTATCAGCACCAACTGATGCTAATATCACGCCAAAGGAGGAAGGAAAGCGTGCGAAATATCAGGCTCTTCTTTTCGAGCTGAGCAGGCTATACCAAGACTTTAAATTCCATCTTGTGGTTCTCATAATCGGCTGCCTTACAGGTATGAGAGATTAATTTCTCAGCTAACTCAACAAAATCCCGGCTTGCCAGCATCAGGCGCAGACGATCGCAAGTCATATGCATTAGGCTGTTCTTCTAGAATCACTACATCTGGTCCGTCGAAATTGTTCCTCCTAACACTATACAAAGGTTGGTAATCTAAAAAAGTATCCAGAGATAAAACCTTTACCTTCAACTGTGCCATCTGCCACGGACGGTCATCCCCGGCTAGAGGCTGTACTCTATGGAACAGTGTTGTACGAAGTATCTTGCATAAATTTGCTGCTCTTGCTTACCTTCCAGGATAGACGGAGTAGGAGTGAATGACAAACATGTTTTAATTGCGTCGTAATTGGTTGCTTTAAGGAATTATAATCTTATGTTCTGGAGCATACAACTTCTCTCATAATAATAATAAAAGTGGTTAATTGTACTTAAATTAACATTTTGAAATTATTTATGCAAGTTTCCGTGTAGATTATATTTTTTTGAAACATTGATGAAATGGAAATAAACACTGTAAAAAGTGAGCAATAATTACCCATTCTTTTGACAAAAATATTAATTCTTTTTTCAAGTAAGTGAGTAGATAAATTCTCTTTACATTTTTTATGAAACATTACAGGATTTAAGCACATTATTTATGTTGTGTAAAAGTTTTTATAATCACAACGACAAAGTGTCTTCAAACTGAATATCAATGACGCATTTTACTTTAATGGTATGTCGAAGAATAATTCATAAAATGCAATTAACAAATATAATCAAGCATTTATTAATGGTCTATTTAAAAGTCATATTGTATTTACAAGTTCTGACATTGGTTCCTTATCAGTTGGAGAAGGAACTCGTCATTCATGAGACGCGCAAAACCCCACATGCACTTACACACTCAATTCCTTTACATATAAACTAACATTATCCAAATTTTGATGTTGTTTAGTGTACGCGTGTATTATATAATCATAATGTAGTACGATCAAGCGTAAAAATCTCAATTTAGGTACGAAATTCTTTCCAACCCACTTGCATTGGTCGCCATTTTGGTTTATCGCAATCACTAAAGTCGCTTTTGTGTGGTATACGTTTTAAAGTTTTAAGAATTCTTGGTTGGTCACAATTTGAGCAATGTAACAAAGAGCTCCAATTAAATCACAAATCGACAAAATAATACAAATTGCAATTATGTGTCCTTTTCTTTCTTCAAACATTAAATTCAAATAACAACTCAACCCCATGTTGTGTCGGCTTAGCTCCATGATTTTTCACTCAAATGATTTTTCATCGCGTAACTTTTTTTCTTATAATTAATAATTATATCATCCCATTTTAAAATAATTCATAACATTTTTCAGCTAACCAAATTTGCAAACCAATAATAACTAATACGTTTACCAGCAAAATCTTTTTAAATTGGAAAACGCTCGCTAAATGTCGGTGAGTGTAGAAACGAAAATACATGATGGTTTAATGGACAATAAACTTTGCAGATACAAAATATTGTAAGATCTTAAATAAACAACCTTGGTCGTTTCCCTCTCCTTCAATAAATAGATAAAGCGGAGTAATTATGTAGATACTGGTTAGTATATAAGTGACTACGTTTAAGAATTACTCAGTCAACGTTTCGAAAAATCAAAAAAAAAATAATTTTGGAATCTCTTTTGCTGACCCTTTTTTACGAAAATGAAGATCATAATTCTTTTCCTTACATGTATGGGTATCATTGTGCAAATCAGTAAGTGTAATAAAAAATATGTTTAATATGAATATTTCGATAGATTTTTTAGAATCAGTATTCTTGCATATGTCGGTTCTGAGATTCTTCAACTCGATTATTTACAAGTGGCTCAAGTGATAGAAGGATTTTACTTTGAAGCGAAAATCATAATTTTTAAGTCTTCAGTTCAGTTAACTGTAGAAATTCATAACTGTTACTAAAAAAAACAAGCGAAAATATATACAATATTTTAGTCTTTTTAGGGATTATTTTAATATCAAGCATATAGAAGGAATATCAGACGTGGCAAGTAGTAGAGTTAGATATAGATACGTAATTTTCTACTATTTTTAAATTTCTCGAAACGATGACAAAGCAACATCTTGAAACTTACAGTTATATGCGAGAGGAAAATCTAATCTGAAAAATTAGAATTGTTTACACAATTAACATGATTTACCTGAATTTTTCTAAACAAACGCAAATGTGCGTAGTTAATAGTTGCGTTGTAATAGATTGAAGGGAATATTTCCAAACTTGTAAAGAAGATGTGCTAACTTCACTTACATCACGTATTTACAATTTCTTGACTCTCAATGGAAATACATCAAGTAAATTAATACAATATTCGCTACTTCAGCACTAGTACAATTAGCTTTAAATTATGATATAAATATGAAAATATTTTTTAACTGATTCATAACAGTTTTTTCAACATAACGTTGTTGTAATTTTCGCTACATTTAAGGGGCCGGATCGTATAAGGGCGTATAGAATTTTCTCGTGCGAAATCATAGTCCCCTGGAAGCTTTAAAACAAATTTTTGATTAAAAATTTTTAAAGGATATTTCTGGACGTGAAATTTTATTATGCATCTTTTTTTCTTTAGACAAAAAGTTGTAACTTTTTTGGTTTTCAAAATAAAACCAAAAAACTGAATTTTTTGCAAAAATTGATTTTAATCCGTTTTTAGTAACTTATTTTTGTTTAACTGTTATTCACTAACAAATTTCATAACATCATATTATAAGCAAAAACTCTTTATCGAGAGAACATGGCACAGCGGAGTGCTCAGTAAGCTCGAAAACTCCAGCGATGACGTTCACTATAATCATAACTACCCCCAAACTATTAAATATTTTGATCTGAAACTTTTTAAATAACTTCATTATACCTTTTTCCGAATTCTTGTCACGAGAAGTATTTGCCTGTTCAAAATTCCCTCGCTAAACGAAAGGCTGGAAGATACAAGTGTTCGATTCACGCCGAGCATCAGAAAAAAATTAATAATAATTTTTGAAATCAACGACATTGAATTCCTAGCATATTCTCCATCAAAGGACATCTTAAAGCACATTGCCTGAAATTTTCATTAAAAAATTTCAAAAACTGAAGCACTGAGCACGAGTTGAAGTGAAAAACGGATTTAAATCAAGTTTTTTCAAAAAAGTCAGTTTTTTGGTTTTATTTCGATAACCAAAATGTTTACAACTTTTTGTGTAGAGATAAAAAGATGCACAATAAAATTTCACCTCCAGATATGTCCTTCAAAAATTTTAAATCCAAAATTTGTTTTAAAGCCTCCAGGGGACTATGATTTCGCACGAGAAAATTATAGCACTTATACGATCCGACCCCTCATTTAAAGAAAAAAATCTGTTAATATAAGGTCGATATCCTATTGGTTCTATACTGAATGTAGTTTGAACAAAGCCATTTTTGTGACCGAGCGGATCATCCTTGCAGAAAATATAGTTTTAACATTTTTGTTGCAATCGAGCTAGTTTGACACAGTTTTGTAGGGGGGTTAAAAAGAATTTATAAAACTTTTTTTGTTCTTAATAAAATAGATGCAATGGAAAATGAAGTTCCAGGACCACTACCAGCCGAACATGTCAATAACATTCTTGCAGGGAGCCGAATTTCTATCATGATTGAGGGTAACCACTATATTGAACATGGAATACTTTATGAAAAATCTTCTGCTGATTGGGATAGGTGGATTCGCCGTGGTTCTTCAAGATCGCCTGTTGTACCAGAGCGCGCGTATATAACAGTTGTCAATCCTAGTCAACATGGTGGGTCAGCAGGGCGCACTCGTGATTTCGCTGCAGAGCTCGAACGTCAAAATAATGCTGTACCAGATTATGTTAATGGAGTATCGCAGTGCTTTATAAAAACCGGTGATCATGTTTATCAAGCAATACTATCACGTACTCCGCCGCGTAGTAATAGTTTACTCAGTCTAGTCTTTATACGAGCCCAATTGCCCCAAGGATATCGCAAATTTAGTGGAGCGTTACGCGTTTTTCCCCGCCCGCTGCGTGTAGGTCGTGACTGAGTTCACCAATTAAAATGACCATGAGAAACTATACCATAAGATATTCTAAAATAAACCACAATTGTCAAATTGAAATTGAAATGGACAGTTATATTATCAAATACAAATATTATTTTCTGTTCATAATTCTTACTTAACTGCATTGTAATTTGCACTACATTTCACACATGTTTATTGTGCCTATTTTATTTTTTGATTTAGACACATTGGTGTATTTTAAGCTGAGTAATTGCTAAATTATTTTTGGACAAAAATTCATTCCCGGGATTTACACTAGCACCGTTTCTTACATTTTCCTTAATTTGCACAAATTTTATAAATTTGTATAGGGGCCATTCAAAAAACACGGGATACGCTTAGGGGTGGGGGAGAGTTCTGCCGAAGTGTCATTATCCATGTTAAGAACAATAGAAGATGTATCACGCAGGGCTGCAGGGGGTCAGAAGTTTCTGAAAAATGTATCACGTATTTTGTGAATGGCCCATAGATATAATTAATTTACATAAATTTCATAAGCTTTTCAATATTCTATAAATTTGAGAAATTAAAGATGTTGCTATTCCGTATGCATTCAGGAGACCGGTGATGAAAAGTTACATGTAAATTATTATATGTTTGTGTCAAGTTCCTTGATTGGCCGTAAATGCCTATAAATGTCCACAAATTTTCATAAATTTCTAATATAGATAGAAATTTATAAAAATTAATGAAAATCTTGTCTACCAGGTAACCAAGGGTTGTCTTTAAAAATACAGGGGTGGTGACCAAACATCGATCTTGTTATTTTCGAAGAGACCAAAAATCAGAGACACTGGTTACACTGTAAAATTCGAAAAAAAATTATTTTTTGACAAAATCATAATTGCATATTTACAAGAGACTGTTTTTAAAAATTAAGGGTTGGAGCCCCAACATAGGTGTTTATTTTTTTGAAAAGTCCAAAAATGAGAGACTCTGTAATAATGTTAATTTCTGAAGACTTGTCTTTTAAAGTTGAGGGTTCGATCCCAAAAATCAGTGCTAATATTTTTTTAAAGTTTCAAAATCATTAGGCATGTTTCTCAAATTTTTTATTTATTTGTTACATTTGAAACAACGTTTCAAACGCTGCAGTATATATAATGACTTTGCGCAAGCCTGCCGATGTACGGCACATTGATTTTTAGGAATAAAATATTGAACTTCAATGTTTATTTGAGCGATTTATAAAGAAAAAGCCCAAGCATTCCCTCTCAGCCAAAAATAAATTTCAAAAAGCGTCCTTCTGCGAAAAAGCCAAGTGTTGCCCATTTTCCAAGACTTAAACTTAATAAAAATTTGTTTATTATCATCTCTGGTTCAAAACACCAAAAAATATACTAAAAAAATAAGTTATTCAGAAAAATTAATATTGCCTGTGCCTATAAAATTTTCCTAACATTACAAAAAGAAAAAATTTACAAATAAAAATTTTTCTACGCACTACAAATATGATTTTCGATCTATACAACTTTCACGGTAATATAATTAATGCTCGCCTTTTTATATTTAAAATTATTCTTTAAGAATAAAAAGACAACTACGCGTCCTAATAAAAAACATTCTTTAAAAATTGGTAGCTATTTTTTGCGTTAATAACTTTTTTTCAAAAACTTTTTTTTATTTTAATATTATTTTTTAGGAATAAAACAAAAACTATACCACCTATAAAAATTATTAGAGATAAATTATCTCTTTTTTGGGTAAACGATTTTAAAAAATTTCGTAGTTTTTGTTGTTTGCTTAAGAATTTAAACATGAATATATAAAGGAATACTTGAAAAGAGGAATTGCTAGTTGATATCACGGTACTCAATTGACGGAATTCGCAGAATTCAAGAAACTCAAGGAATTCATATTATTTAGAAAATTGACGGAGGTAATGGACTTCACAGAGTTTATAGAATTTGAGAATTCACGCAATTGCTGGAATTCATGGAATTCATGGAATACGCGGAATTCATTGAAAACACGGAATTCATGGGATCACGGAATTCATGGAAATCACGGAATTCATAGAAATCACTGGATGCATGGAGTTTACGTAATTCACGGATTTCAGGGAGACCACGGTAATTACGCAAATCGTGAAATTAATAGTTTTCACTAATTTTATATAATTCATGGAATTCGCGCAACTGATGCAATTCGCAGGATTTTACGAATTAGTAAAATTCAACAAAATCGTAGAATTCATGGAATGCACGAAGTTAAAGGAATTGATAAAATTTAATAAATCAATTAAATTCAAGAAAATCAAGGCATTTATGTAATGTATGTAATTAATGGATTTCCACGAATTCCTTGAATTCTAGAAATTCCTTGACTTTCTCAATTTCAAAAACTTTTTAATTTTGTGAATTTCTTGAATTCCTTTAATTCCAGAATTCCGATAATTCCAAAAATTCAATTAACCCCGTAAATTATTTAGATTTATTGAATTACGTGAATTCCTTGATTTTTGTCGATTCTATAAATATCGTTAATTTCGCGAGTCCCATAAATTCCATGGATTCAGTGAATTCCATAAATTTCGGTAGATCCTTGAATTCGATGAATTCCGCGAATTCCATAAATTTCTTTAGTTCCTGGAATTCTAAGAGTTGATTGAATTCCGTGACTTCCTCGAATGTTAATATTTTCTTGAATTCTGTGAATTCCTTGAATTCCTTTGATCAATGGATTCCTTTTACTTATGCATTCCTATGATTCATGAATTCTGCGAATTCCATTTATTCACTGCATCCCATGAGTTCTTTAAATATATTGAAAAATTCCATAAAGTAAGCGTGAATTTCATGAATGCGATAAATTTCGCAAATTTGTCTAATTTCTATGAATTTTGCGAATTCCGTAATTTTCGTAAATTCTTTAGAGTCCTTGAATTTCATGGTTTCCGTGCATTCCATAAATTCCTCGAATTCTAAGATTTTCTTGAATTATGTGAATTCCTTGAATTTCTTTGATTCATGAATTCTGCGAATTTCATTAATTCAAGGTATCCCACGAATTTTCAAATTGATTGAATTCCGTAAATTCCATTAAGTAAGCGTGTTCCGTGAATTCCATAAATCCCTGAATTTCGTGAATTCCTTGAATTTATTCGATTCCATAAATATCGTTAATTCCGCGAGTCCCACAAATTCCATGAATCCCACTAATTCTGTGAATCCTATCAATTCCGTGAATTCCTTAAATTCCATGAATTACGGGAATTTCACTAATTTCTTGAATCCCATTACATAATTTTGTAAATTTTATGAATCCGATAAATTTCGCAAATTTTTCTAAATTTCATGAATTTCGCGAATTCCGTAATTTTCGTGAATTCCATTAGGTCCTTTAATTCCATGGATTCCGTGCATTCTATAAATTCCGGTAGATCCTTGAATTCCATAAATTCCGTGAATTCCATAAATTTCTTTAGTTCCTCGAATTGTAAGATTTTCTTGAATAACGTGAATTCCTTGAATTTATTCGATTCCATATATATCGTTTTTTTCTTAAATTCTGTGAATTCTATCAGTTCCATGAATTTCTTAAATTCTGTGAATACTATCAATTCCATGAATTTCTTAAATTCTGTGAATTCTATCAATTCCATGAATTTCTTAAATTCTGTAAATTCTATCAATTCCATGAATTTCTTAAATTCTGTGAATACTATCAATTCCATGAATTTCTTAAATTCTGTGAATTCTATCAATTCCATGAATTTCTTAAATTTTATGAATTTTGGAACTTCATTAATTCCTTGAATTCCAATACATAATTTTTTGAATTTTATGAATGCGATAAATTTCGCAAATTTCTCTAATTTCCAAGAATTTTGCGAATTCCATAATTCTAATGAATTCCTTTAAGTCTTTGAATTCGATGAATTCCGTGAATTTCATAAATTCTGGTAGATCCTTGAATTCCATGAATTCCGAGAATTCCATAAATTTCTTCAGTTCCTCGAATTCTGACATTTTCTTGAATTCTGTGAATTCCTTGAATTCCTTTGATTCATGAATTCAATTGATTCATAAATTCTGCGAATTCCATTTAATCATTGTATTCCATGAATTATTTAAATATATTGAAAAATTCCATAAAGTAAGCTTCTTCCGTGAATTCCATAAATACCTGAATTAAGTGAATTCCTCGAATTTCTTCGATTCCATAAATATCTTTAATTCCGCGAGTCCCATGAATTCCGGGAATTTTATTATTTCCTTGAATTGCATTACGTAATTTTTTGAATTTCATGAATGCGATAAATTTCGAAAATTTCTCTAATTGCCCAGAATTTTGCGAATTCCGTAATTTTAATGAATTCCTTTAAGCCTTTGAATTTAATGGATTTCGTGCAATCCATAAATTCCGGTAGATCCTTGAATTCCATGAATTCCTCGAATTCCAGAAATTTCTTTAGTTCCTGGAATTCTAAGAGTTGATTGAATTCCATGACTTTCTCGAATTCTAAGATTTTCTTGAATTCTGTGAATTCCTTGAATTGCTTTGATTCATGGATTCCTTTATTTTATGAATTCCTTTTATTCATGAATTCTGCAAATTTCATTTATTTACTCTATCCCCTGAATTCTTTAAACATATTGAAAAATTCCATAAAGTAAGCGTGTTCCGTGAATTCCATAAATACCTGAATTAAGTGAATTTCTTCGATTCCATAAATATATTTGATTCCGCGAGTCCCATGAATTCCATGAATCCTACTAATTCTGTGAATTCTATCAATTACGTGAATTCTTTAAATTCTATCAATTCCGTGAATTCCTTAAATTTCATGAATTTCGGGAATTTCACTAATTGCTTGAATTCCATTACATAATTTTGTGAATTTCATGAATGCGATAACTTTCGCAAATTTCTCTAAATTCCATTAATTTCGCGAATTCCATAATTTTTTGTGAATTCCGTTAAGTCTTTGAATTCTATGGATTCCGTGCTTTCCATAAATTCCGGTAGATCCCTGAGTTCCATGAATTCCGTGAATTCTATAAATTTCTTTAGTTCCTCGAATTCTAAGATTTTCTTGAATTCTGTGAATTCCTTGAATTCCTTGGATTCCTTTGATTCATGAATTCCTATGATTCATGAATTCTGCGAATTCCATTTATTCACTGTATTATTAGCTATTGGACATCTTTTTTAAATAGTGGCTTTCTGTTTTCTAGGAATTTTTGATAAATCGAAGAATTTTTTTAAAACTGGTATACTTTAATATTTTAAAACATCGTTCACATATCATTTTTGTTATTAAATGAAAAAAAAATTAACAGAAATTAAAAAGTCGGACATGAGAGTTTAAAGCGAAATTTTATCAGCTTTCATTTAAAAAAAGGAGTTAAAATCGGATAATAATTGTCTTCTAAAAATCAATTTGTCCACGGATGTCTTCTTTGCCTCGCAGTGCGACAGGAGATTTTTTAAATTTTCTAAGTGGGTTCGGATTTTTGTTTACAATAAATTTGGAAAACAAATAATTACAGTGTAAGTGTTAACATTTCTTTTAAGGATTGTTTTATTGTCTCCTAAAGATTGAAACAATGAAGTCGACATTTCTCAAATAGCACATTAAAAATAACTTTTATTAAATTATAAATTAATTATTTTGACTTAAAAAAGAACAGAATAAATAAATAAAAAGTCAATTAAATAAACGTAAACTTTTAATTAAGGGAGGAAGATTTAAAAAAAACTAAGAATAAATAAATCCAATGGCCAATATCAACATTTTTTAATATCAAAAAATAAATTTTTTCCCATGACTTCAAAAAACATCTTAGATAGTTCAGTTCCTATGATGAATTTGCAATCTATTAATTGAATATAATTGTTTAATATGTAAAGTCTGATGACATAGAATTCAAGCAGCATAAGTATGGAAAATTTTCATTTTTGTTAATTCATAATTTATATAGTAAGTGGAACGTAAAATTGCTTCACTTCTTTCTAGTTCAAGAAGCGTGAAGAAAGCTAAATATAGATTTTATTTGACTAAACTCTTATTGATGTGTATTTAATGTTAGAACAAAGAAGTATAATTTTTTTACCAAAAAAGATGCTATATTAAATGCCAAATATTCTTAGCCAAACCTTTATAAAATCTTGGGAAATAAAAAATACTTCATTATTTGACACTGATAATTTTATTGATTTAATTGAATATACATAATTTTACGAAGAAATTCTTAGAAACATACGAAATCAGAGACTTTGAATTTAAAATAATAGAGCTTGTACATTTGAAGAGTTTTGCGGTTACTTTTAGAAGAAACAGTGGAATTTTTAGATGCCATTAAAAAGTATATGAATACTATTGAGGAAACGACTGGATTGTATTTGACTCCCGTTTTATTGACTTGGAGGGGCCTGCGTCAGATCCATCCCTCGGTTTGACGTTTCGTTTTCTTGTTGTTTTTTGTTCAGTCTCTTTCTCTGGATTTATCGGTGCATATTGGACGACGGTTGTTCCTTGTATGGTTACATATACATATTCGAGGGACCTATTAATCGTCCCGGGAGTGTAATTATCGAAAACCTGCTTTGGGCGCCCAAGAACCACTACTCGGGGCTTTCCTTCGACCATAACATTGAGTTTGATTTTAAATGTTATCGGACAAAAAAGATCGTTTTTTTGGTCAAAGAATGAAGCCATTAAAGTACCATATTTAAGCGTATTCACAAAAACCTCATACGTTTCAAACGGCAGAATTTGTCGCTTCATCAACCATTCAGGTTCAGTTGAGGGCTGGAACAGACCAGGATAATACTTTTCGCCACCATACAATGAAACCATAATTTCACCATGTATTGGACCGGCTTTAATAAAAAAATTCATATTTATTAATTTTATATCTGCCAGTAACTAAGAAATTTAATAATTTAAATCAACGAACTATTTATCGAATCTTATATCTTATATTTTTTTTTTAATTTGAATTAAGAAGGCTACAGAAATATTTAAGGTTCCTAAAATATGTCGACTTCGGATCGGCAGAAACGCGTTCGCACATTCAGTAAAATTTTACAAAATGCGGATACCACCATGAAATTTCCTTTTGCAATTTGAAAAAAGATCAAAATTTCCCTATAAAAGAAAACGAAAGTTCTTTTCTTGAACAAAATAAAAAATAAGAACGAAAAATGAGAATGCAGGCAACCAAATAGTTAAATTTTCATTTAAGGAAATGACTTCGAAGCAAAATAATGAATTTTCTACAAGATAGATCAAATTTTTAAGAAACTGCGTTAATTTTTACTCAATTAGTTGAATACATAAGCTAAAATAAAGAACCAAAACCTGAAGATTTTGTAAAAAGTGGTTGAATTTTAAACTGAATATATACGATTCAACAAAAAAAATTTTTTTCAAGAAGCATAATTTTCAATCAAACAAGAGAAAGTTTTCAATCGATTTCTTAAAATTTTATAAAGATAGTTAATTTTTAATTAGAAAATATAAATGTTAAACCCAAAGTAGATCAGTTAATTTTCTGACACATAAAACTATTTTTACAACAAGAAAATAGCAAGTAATAGTTCAATTTTGTCCAGAAGAAAATTTGCATCCAAGTATTACATCTTTAAATTTCTAGTTAAAAGAATAAATTTGAAAAGCAGTGAAATTTCAAACCAAAAAAAATGAACCAAGTACAAAATACTTAAATTCAAACAAAAAAGGTGAATTTTCAACAAAAATCTTACACGAAATATCTTAACTTTGACTAGAAAATTAAAATCCGTTTTCAAAAAAAAAAATTTGTCTTTTTAATTATAGGCATTAATTTTTTTAATTAAAAAAAGTAAAAAATTTCATCAAATGGTTTAATTTTCAACAAAATAAATAAATCTTTAACAAACAAGATTGATTTTCAAGCAATAATATAGATGTTTTACAAGACAGAAGAAATTAAGATTGAATAATATGAATTTACAATGATGAAGTTCCAATATCAAAAACCATATATTTTGTTTAATTGCATTAATTTTCTACCAGGTTGTTGAATTTTTAAATAAAGAATGTAAACTTTTAACCACAAAGCATAAATTTTCTACCACACTCTATGTATGTCCGATGGACAAATAATTTTTCGTCACTAAGAGTAATGTTAACAAAAGAAACAAAACAATAAAAGAAATTAATTTTCTAGCAAAAGTGACAAATTTTTATCAAAGTGTACGAATGTCCAACTAAGCCAAATAATTTATGTAAGAAAAATATTAAAACAACAAATCCCTTATAAAACACATGAATTTTCACTAAAACTTAAAAACGCATATCGTAAAAAAAAATAGTTAAATTTTTATTTGAAATAATTAATTTTTTACATTCGCAAGCAAAACGAATTTTCAACAACAAAGCTATATTTTTAATCAAAGAAATGCAGCTTCAAGATAATAATGAATTTTTAACCAAGAAGTTGAATTTTATACAAAAAGGAATACATTTTCAAAAAACCACATGAATTTTTAATCTTGTTGAATTTTCAGTTAGAAAAGATAAGTTATGAAAAAAATGGAACACCTAAATTTTCATATGGAGTAATCGATTTTCTAAAACAAAAGAGAATAAAAAATTCAAGAAATTTTCAAGGAGAACCACTAAAGATTTGACAAAATTGTTTTTTTAAAATTTTAAAAAGCATCAGGAGGGCGTCTTTTGAATTTTAGAATATTAATTTTAATGTAATATTACCACCAAGAACAGGAGCAGGAGTAGAAGCAGACGCAGGCTCAGGAGCAGGCTGATGAGCAGGACCATGCTGGGGAAACATGCACTTTGATTCCTGCAGGAATCCAGCAATTGCGATCACAAGACTAGCAGCCCCACCCCTCATTTTTTCAGACGAAGAAATTAATAATCGTTCTCAATTAAACAATTGACCTAAAGAGTTGATTTGAAAAATGCCTGGTATTTATACCAACGTGAATTCCCGCTGAAATAAGCTTGTCATTTTGTACTAGAAAATATCTGGAGCGGTAGGAAGAAGTTTGTTGGGATACCATTTCGAAGTTTTCCGTATTTGCTAGATTCATTCTGCTGGGCGAGTTTAGAATAATCAAACATTCCAGAATGTCGAAAATAGGAAATCAAATAATTTTTCTCTCCTTTTTCTCTCGTGTGTTTATATATTCAAACACGGAAAAATAAGTGACTTAAAAAGACGGATGTTTGCACGTTGATTCTTGATCGACTGAAATAGGTTGGGAAATTATCATTAATTATTTAAGGATTGTTTAAGGAAAAAAATTATAATTAAAAATGTGCTGGAGCTTGTAAAAATTCAAACATTGGCTTTTGCAATAAAAGTCTTGTTGTCTTTAAAAACCAAAATTTTTAAAGTTATTTCCAGGGCTTCCATTTCCTCTTACCATGAAAATGCATTTTTGACGATATTGAAATTAATTTTGCTTTTTACTTTCCATTTTCGGGATTACCCGTTTGGCTCTGCCCTTCCTCTTCTGCTCATATCTTCAATACCATGACTTCCATAACTTTATCTCTCTTCTCCCTGTTTTACTAATAGCTCTAACTCTATATCCTGCTCTTCCATAACCCCTTCTCGTATATTACAAACTCTTTTTATTTTTCTTCTGTCTTCCTCCCCTTTTAAATTTCCCAAATTTCCTCTCGCCTCATTCTTTCGAATTTCGCCTAAACATGCTTGTGTTATTCTGCTACCCTCCCCCCTTTTTAGCTTCTATTCAAACTTGTAGGCTCTCTGAATTTGTCTAGTAACCATTTTTTCCCTCCCTAATTATTCCCTTAACATGTATCCTGTGCAACTACAGCTAACCTTCATTACCCATCTCAGAAATTGCTCATGCATGCTCTTAACTTTTCTACGATCCTTCCATACCTAGATCTCCACTTCATAACACAACACCGCTCAGACCAACGCATCAAACAACCAGACCCTAATTTTCCAATGTTCCTTGAACCTTCTCTTGCCCATACTCCATACAAGGCTTATCACTTTACTCGCACATTCAATTCTTTTCCTCACCTGCAGCTCTTTTTCCCCTTCTGCCTCAAACCAAAAACCTAGGTAACAGAACTCCTCTACAACTTCAATTTTTGTCCTTTCATTTTCAAAACGTAATTTATTTTTCTCGTTTTATTTATGAAGTACATCATCTTCGTGTTATCTAAGTTCACCGTCAAATTTTTTGCTCCTTTATACTCCTTGAAGATTCTCATCATTAGGTTCATCTCCTTCTCATCATCTGCTTACATAACTACATCGTCAGCATATGCGAGAGACTATAGTTTTCTATTTCTCAAAGCCATTGCCTTATACTTCTCCCTGTACAGAAAACCTTCCCAAAGGGAAGGTTTCTTTCCTAACTTCACTCCAAACCTGGTTTCACTGAAAATTTCTTTTACTGTCTCCACCAACTTTTCCTCTACACCCCTCTCATTCATTGCCTGCCATATCACTTTTCTGTTCACTAAGTCAAATGCTGCTTTGTAATCTACGAACAAAGCGACTTGTTTGCCTTTCTTTCTTCCTTAATTTATTTAAACTATGTAGTTAAGTACGTAGATGTTGTCTGTAGTTCCCATCTCTTTTCTAAATCCCGTCTGATTAAGTGAGACTTTCCTTTTGTTCTACCTGACTCTCCAATCTTTTTCTTAAGATTGGAGACTGGCATGATTCCTCTGTATTCCTCTACCTTCTTTCCTTTCCCTTTCTTAACAAGCGGTACCACTAGTCCTGCCATGCAGTCTTCCGGACAAACATCTATTTTCCAGACCTTTTTGCAGATCTTATACATCCTATCGCTAACTTCTTCTCATCCATACTAAATCGCTTCGTTCTTTAGCCCATCTTCTCCTGTCGCCTTGGTTTTTTAGCCTCTCTATTGCCTCATCCACTTCTTCTCTTGTTTTTTCATTTTCTTCCTCCACATCTCCTTGGACTATCCTTCTCTCTTCCCCTTTGGTCTTGTTGTGATCTCCCCCTAATAGCGCCTTCGAAATAATCCGTCCATTCCTTTATTCCTATTTCTTCATTTAATACTTTTTTCTCCCTGTATCCCTATTTATCACATCCCACACCCTACCTTTTTTAATCGCTTTTTCTACTTTTTCTTCTGTTATACTCATACTTCTCCAATTCCCCTTTTCACAATTTTCTTGCACACTTTTTCATGCTCTCTTTATTCTCCCAGTAATCCTTGACCCACCACCTCTCTTTACCACTACTATTTCTACTTTAGTACCCAGCTCTTCCTTTATCCTCTGAATCGACCCCTTTAACCTTTTCACCCTCCCCTTTTTCCATAGCTAACCTTCTCCTTTTCCATGTTTTGTTTAAACTACTTTAATTTATCTACTACCCAGATTCCCATTTTCGAGTTTCTTTCTCCCCTTATTTCTGTTCTCCCTTTGTTGTGCTTAGTGATGCCTTCTGTAAGTGTGGCTATGACCGGGAAGGGCTCAGACCCTAACTCAGTTTCCACCTACATACTCCCTATCACATGCCGCATTCTTTCTTTAGCTAAGATGTAGCCTATTACTGTTGTTCCCTTTCCTATGAATGTGATCTCCCCTTCTTCATCTCCTGTCATGTTGCCATTACATATAAACTTTTGCTACATCTACATCCTTATTACCCTCCAGCCTATCTCTTCCCCTCTTCTTCTTTTTACACAAATCATTGCTATTTTGAGTTTCCTAACTGTAATCCTTCTTACCATTGTATTATCCTTTTTCTCACTATCCCCATCTTTTCTACCTTTTACTGCTAATTATTTTCTCGTCCCTGACACCATGCCTTCCATCCCTGTTCCTTTAACGTATTCTTTTCTTGCTTCTTTCATTGTCCACAGATAACCTTTTGGCAAAAGTCCTCCTCATCTGCCCATGTTTCACTCATCATAATCAGACCCCATTTTTCTGACTGCCCCGAAAATCCTGCATTCTTTTTCTTCAAACCTGAAAAATTCCAGAAAGCTATTTTCACGTTTCTCTTTTCCCTGCCCTCTTCTTTTCTTCACACTTGTTCCCTCTTTGCAGATTGAAAACCACTCTGTTTTTTCTCTAGACTCTTTTTCGTCTTCTTCCAAGCTACCTTTCTCCAAACTTTTTCCTTTTTTCTTGATCTATATCCACCCAAAGCTCTGTAAAGTTTTCCGCCTTAATCAGCTTACTATTTCTCCCCTTTCCCGGCGACTATTTTCCTACTCCTGACCTCAACGATTTCGCACACTCCAAATTCTCACTTCAAAATACACACTTGCACGATTCAGATCTTTGCCTTCAGTCAACTTATTCCTTAACACTTGATCTCCATCCTCTCTTCCTCTTCTCTTCACCGACGCCAAAAAACTACCAGTTGACACAAAAGAGATCTTTCGCAATCAGTACCGAAAACGGTAGCTACGATTAAAAGAAAATCTACTCGGCCTATCTAAAAAAATTTAGTAACGAACTTGTACATCCTATTTGGGTGAAGAAAGCTGGCTATTAATTTTTTTAATACCTCTTTTCGTTCTCAAAAATTTGAATTTTTATATTTCGAATGTTACCATATTTGTAACGAAAAAAAACCTGCGAATCCTTTCAAAAAATTATTTATTAAAAATTTGGATAATTTCTACTTTTTTAAATGAGCAAATTTCGTCAAAGAATGCACAGAATAATAAATAACAAATTCGTCACAAATTTGTAGATCTTTGTGGGTGAATATTTTTTTCGATTCATTTTTTGTCGTATCTTGCAGGTTTTTACCGCAAAATGAAATTTTTTATTTTTTATGATTTCTGGATCACTCAAAATTTGAATTTTCGGTTTTCCAGAAAAATTCAAAGAGGTCATAAATTTTCAACCGAACATATAAATTTTCTACCAAAATGGCTAACTATATCCAATATTCTTTTTAACCATTTAACCACAAAAATTAAGCTTTGCCAAAAAAAAATAGACAAATTTGGACAAATTTGTAATTGTAAAGAAATCAGTTCTTCAGCTATTAAAATAAATTGTGAACGAAATAGATAAATTTTTAACCAAGCTAATGAGTTTTTTACTGAAAAGATATTTCCCGTATGATATTGCCTATACAACTTTTTCGAAAACAAATTTAGCTTAATTTTTATTTAGAAAAAATTAATTGCAATAAGGTAACTTACTTTCAACACAAATAATAAATTTTCAACCATAAAAATTAATTTTTTACCAAAAATGAATAACTTTTAACAAAATGTATAAATTATCAACCTAATTTTTTAATATTTATTAAAATTTAAAACCTCTAAAAGCTAAATTTTCAAACAAAAACGTAAACTAGTCATCACAAAGCACAGAGCTTCAACGAAAAACAGAATATTTCAATCAAATAGTAGAACTTTAAACTGAAGAAGATTTATGTCCGAACTTTATTTTAATATCCAAATTTTATATAAATTACAAATATAATATAAATAAAAATATCGAAATATTTTTAAAATTGTTTAAAAGCAATGAAGAAAACGTCAAAAATAAGAAAAAATACCGAGATGAAAGAGAATACTGAAAAATATTTAAAAAGCTTTTTAGTTTTTCCTAAAATTAAAAAAAAAATAACGTGAAAAATTAGACAGCGAGACTTTTGAATCTTTCAAGATAAAATTTTTTTTAAAAGAATGTAAAACATTTTAATAAAAGAAAAATTACAGAGTTTAAAATAAATTTTAAATACGTTTAAGAGATATTTAGATATTAAGAAATATTTTAAAAGTTTTTAAATGATTTTCTCAAACATATTAGCTACGCGAAATTTGCATTTAGTGTTAAATACTATTTCTCCGGAAAATATATTTGTTTTTTTTTCAAAATTATCCACTAAATTTTAGCAGGATTAATAAAAAAAGTACTGAGGGTTCCTTTGAGCCAATATTGCAAAAAAAATCATATTTCATTTAAATGGCCGTTTTTTATGTATTATTTTATTTATTAAGAAATATATAAAGTTTTTTTTATAAATACATCATCAAAGAGGTTCTGGAATTTTACGTCAGACTTTCAGTAGACATCCTAAAAAAAGAATGAAAAATTAACCATTTATATACTGCCTCTAAACATAAAATTTCATCATTATTTAAATGTAGATATTATTATTATATTATTACAGTTAAAACGCACATTCATCTTCCTTGCTCATGATTTCCTAATATTAAAAGCGTAAACAATTTGAAATCCGAGAAGATCAAATTTGGTAACAAAAAGACTATGCATAAATTTTAAGGCGAGTTGAATAAATTAATAAATTTATAATATCTAATCAATATAAATAACAATAATCATATTTTATTTTATTTTTTGTCTCTAGTGGCCGAAATAAATTTGCTTCATTATTAGTGATGCATTCGATCAGCACGTTTTCAAATGCGATTATGAAGGTTAAGAATACAATGTCTCTATCGTTTACATTGTTAAACATTGCGATATAAATTATATCGCTACGAAGAAGATAAATTAGTTTGAAAATTGGTTTTGTAGTTACGAAGAAATGTACAGATCTCAAATTTGAAAAATTGTAATCTTATTTACTCGTTGTCACAGAAAAAAATTACAAATAACGAATTTCTCACAATTTTAGGACAGCAGTAAGCATTAAGTTAATTCATTAAGTTTCAAATATTTTTTTAATTATGCAGAAAAATCGCAAAATGCTTATAAATAAATTTTTTTATTTATTAAATTACCTTAATAATTTATTTATATTTATTTAGAATGACTTAACATTTGAATGCCTATTTTTAATTGAAAATTATTCTGTTCATGTTCGAAATTTAACAATTTGTTTGTATATTTGTTTTTGTTAATTAAAAGATTAAATTTAACTATTTCGTAGAGAATCCGCATATTTTGTAAAAAATTAATTTTTTTGGTTGATGATTCATCATTGTAATTAAAAATAATTATTTTGGTTAAAAATATGTGAGGTTAAACATTGTATTTTTTTAAGCTTAAATTTAATTATTTATATTTTTGTTCAGAACTAATATTTTTTATGAAAATTAATTGTTTGTTCCTAAAACTTCAAATTTTTCCTTTAGAAAAACATTGCTTTAGTTGAAAAATTTTTATTTTGGTTTAAAATTTAAATATTGCAGTTGAAAAATTATTAGTTGACATTTGTTGACATTTATTTTTTTTTAACTAAAATTTTGACTTAAAAAAACTTGTAAGAAAAAAACCCAGGAAATTACCGGGAATTTTAAATCCTCCGCCGAATCGCCACAGATGGATTTGTGTGTTTACGTATTTTGCACAATTTTACTGTAAAATGATCATTAGGAAATTTTATTTTACTTGTAAATTTAACTATTTTAATAATTTGTTTTAAAATTATTTTATAAACTGATACTTAAACTATTTTATATTTGGTAGGATATTTATCTTTTGCGGTTAGAAATTTAATTAAAATAATTTTTTAACTGCAAATAGAATCATGTCATGTTGTTTTTTTAATATCAATCTTCTTTAGGTGCAAATTTTACTACTTGTTTAAAAATTTCTCGTGAGTCTATCTTTCGTAGTGACTTATTTATTTTCTTCCTTAAAACTTCAACGATTAGGTGATTTAAATTTCATTAAATATTAAAACAAACGGTTAAATATTCATGAATGTTGTTAAAAATTATTTATTTTCAGCATAAACTTAATGTTTTTGGATGCAAATGCATTGCTTTAGTTGCGAGTAAGTTTTTAATTGAAAATTACGTACGCTTTTGGACTATTTTGTTAAAAAATTTATTTTATATTCTGGCTTGACAGTTAATTTTTTTTAAATCTAAACTATCTCTATGGAAATAATTGTTATTAGTTTCCAAAATCTATTTCAGTAGAAAATTCACTTTTCTCTAAAAACTCATATTTTGGCGTTGAAATGTTTTTAAAGAAATCTTTTTTTTGTTAAAGATTCATATTTTTAGTAGACAATTAATCTTTTTTAATTAATATTGGAAATGTTTAATTAACAATCAAAATTATTTAATTGGAATTGAGCTGCGGGGGTAAAAGTTAAACTAATTTTTAAAAATTCGTTGTTTTGTAATGACGCTTTCTCTTACTCGTTTCGAATTTAACTGTTTTGTTGAAAATTAATATTTTGTACAAAATTTACATCTTTTGCTTTAAAGTTCAATTACTGCTGAGAAAATTATTTTTTTGGCTTAAACTTTAAAAATGAAATTTTGACCTAAACATTGTAACCGTAATCGTAAATACAAATATTTTTAGCAATCTTATAAGTTGTTTAAAATATTATAAAATGTAATGAAATTTCAAAAATAATAAAAATATTCAAAATTTTACAATTGTACAATAATTTTGAAAATTTTGAGGTGTTTCAAAATGTTTGTAACCTTCAAAATGTTCCTAACTTCTCTAAAATCTTAAATTTTTTACAAAATATGAAAAATTATAAAATTTTAAATTCCTCTTACAGTTTTAAAATTTTCATAAAATTTCACGATTTTGTGGAAATTTTAAAATGCTATTATAAGTCGAATAAGGTTGGAAATTTCATTAAAGTTTAAAATTTCGTCGTAATCTTGAAATTTTATAAAAACATACAATTGTCGTTCTCTTGTACTGGTAACTTTGTCTTACTTTTTATATGTTCCTGCGTCCATTTATTGCAACTTCATTTGTTTCATTTTGTTAGCTGTCGCAAGACGCGGTAAGCTAATTGCATTTTTTATTATACTTTTCTTTAACATTCTTAAATCAGGGGAATACATCATAAACATAAAAAGCGTGCCAGTGACAACTTTAGTTTAGTTTAGTTTAGAGTTTATTGAAGCCTTGGGACCGTGTCCCCTAAGGCAAAACATATAAATACAGAACGAAAATACATAATTATGTGAAATCTAATAATCAATTAAACAATATTAAAGGTTATAAGAAAATAATGCGAGAAGAAGAAAAAAAAGAGAGAACGCTATATAACAAAAACGATATTAGTATAAAAACAACTAAAGATAAATAAGAACCGTTGGAATTTATACAAATCTATAAAAGCGACGTTTGCTCAGACAATAAATGGCGGAAAACACTAGTCTTGCATGAAGCCAAACAATCAGCAGCTCTTATATTATTAGGCAGAGAAGTCCAAAGGTTAGCAGAAGGGATAGAAAAGGAATTATAATATGCAGAAGTTCTACATGTCGGTATGTATAATAAGTTTCCGTCTATTCTGGTAACACGACTCCGGACACTGTCTATATATTGAAATGACTCGCGGAAAAACTGAGGATTGCCAGAGTTAAGAATGCTGTAGAGGTAGACAGCCATACAATATTTCCGTCGATTTTTAACCCTTAACCAATTTAGCGCATTAATATACGGAATATCATCGTAAACCAGACAGCAGTAATCTAAGAGAGAGAACATCAATGCAGATACTAATTTAATACGGAGAGACTTATCCAGGATCTTTCTGTTAACTTTTAGAGGATACAATGTTCT